>VVHJ01012306.1:0-10172 GCA_015107715.1 Tylochromis polylepis
CCATCCATCCACCCCAGCCTCCTCCTTGGCAGGGATTGTCACCTTTCTTTTGCTATTCACTTAATAAAAGGATTTTTATTTATTTTAAATAAAATGTTCACAAATAGTGTCTGGTGCCTTAATTTACCTCAAATGCACAAGACTTAAATGCACTTGATTTGAAGCAGACTAGTATCAAAATCAGTCCTCATATTTATAGCACTGTAGCAGCACAGTATTAATCATTAATCTTTTTTTTCCAATAGAAACCCTTCATTTCTTAATAGGGTTTTTTTTAAAATATCATATGACTACTGTTGTTTTTCACCCCCTGTGTTTGTTCATGTTTACCAGACCCCCTTCCTGTCTGACTTCAAATTGACTACCGGTCGAGGAAATATGGTTTGTTTGGGGGCTTTGTCCGAAACAGTACAGTGAAGACAGGAAATTAGAAAAGAAGATAGTGGGGCATGGCATGGCAACAAAGACTGTCTCTGTTTTGTTTACTATTTATTAATAAATAGTCCAAATAAAGTTAAGGTTCTTCTTGATTAGCTTAGTTTTTTTCTTTTTTTTCTGTCTCTGTTTTGCATCTGTTTTTTCACTTCGTCTCCACGCATTCATACATTGAGCACACACTGATGCAGACACAAACACACACACACTAATCATAGCGTGTGTTTTCCTGTGCTGTGGTCGCAGCAGGCTTTGACCATGAAGCAGAGTTCAGCACTAAATCATCCAGACTGTGCCGCCCTGCTCATTAATCTCTTTCAAACATAAACAGAAAGCACACACACAAACTGCGCTGGGCTTAGCACATGCGTGCAAACAGAAGTGCAACGTGCAAGTGGCCTTTTCATTCGGTCATATATATGTTATCAGTGCATTTATCACTTCTTTTTGTTAATTTTCTGTGTTTTCTGCCACCTCTGCTTTGATTGTCAGTTACAGTTTCTGTTAGGGCTGCTCACTTCAATCATTTCAGAAAGTGGATTTTCCCCTTCAGACTTTAAACTGGAAATATTCCCCACAGCAGAATGATTGAGGATGAAAGCTCTGTCATTATCATTGTGAATTGCAGTTTCGATTTACATTTCGGGTTGAAGGAAATCAAAGGAGATCTCACTGCCAGTCCACTCTCTGCCTTTGCCTCTTTTTAGGTTTTTTTGGTGGTTACCATTGTGTGTCAACCATTGCAAAACTGGCACACATTAAAGACCAACAGGGGTCTAAAAGATGGATGTGCAGGGGAAGCAGTTGCTCAACCTTACTTAAACCTTGTGTTGTCGCTTCTTTCTTCGGGCTGGTTTGTCCCGGTTGGCTCATTGAATGTGTGTCAAGTTCTGTTTTTAAATGAATCATCAAAGAGATCAAAGCCTGATTCTGGAGCAGGGTTTTATTTTTTATTAACCGTGTTATTCCTGAGCTGTAGTATTCACCCAGAAGCCACAATCAATTATCTGACGCCCACACCGCTCTCCACCGCTCCCCTTCTCCCCCACCCTTTTACTCTGCTGGCTTTTATATAGTAATTTATCATCACTCCAAAATACTGATTCCATCAGCCTGAAAATTTACCGTTGTCACCACTCTATCCTCTCTTAAAAATCTCCTTATTTTTTGCCCTATCTTTATCTATAGACTTGTTTCCTTTGTTTTCAATACTCTTCTTTGCATTTTGCTTTCTATTTTCACTTTTCACTTTGTTTTTTCCTTTTTTTTCTCTTTTCATCATGTCCTCTGTCACAGATGATCATCCCTTCTTCACACTCTTTTGGTCTTTTTAAAAAAAAAATCCCTTTCTTTTGTATCTCTGTGCTGTATTCCCTTTCCTTGTTGCCTCTCCTGTTTCTTCTCCTGTTCTCTGCCTAACTGACCCACCCCAGTGAGGCCCATCAGACTGCTAATGAGAACCTGTATGAGTCCTCCAGGGGTCTCTAATGATAGTCTCCCTCTGTGTATGTGTGTGTGTGTGTGTGTGTGTGTGTGTGTTAGCAGAAATGCCCACAGACTCCCACAAGCAGTGACTGTGTCTGTTTTCAGTGCTGCACTGTTTGCCTTCAGAGGAATTTGGCACTTTAGTACATGTCTGACGTGTCTGACTGTGAGATTTTACTGCATGTTTGTGTATTTGTGTTTGTGCCCCTTTTGCAGGCCTCTTCCTGTGCCTCATGACCTCTGTTACAGTGATGTGATTGGTAGCTTTCCCTTCTACACCTAACATATTCTTTCACTTTTCTTCAGAGTTTGCTAGTAGATGTAAAGTCGACTGAAATCTGAAAACTAACCCTAACCTGCTGATACTTGGTTTATCTTACAGGTGCAAGCTGTTAATCATAGCTTGCCAGCACCTTGTACCTGTGCGTGCTGATATGTAATCCTTTCTGTTTTCTCTTCAGGCCTTTGGGAACGCTAAGACGGCCCATAACAACAACTCCAGCCGCTTTGGGAAGTTCATCCAAGTCAACTATCAGGAGAGTGGCACAGTCAGAGGGTGAGAGACACATGCTGACATATAAAACACATCTATTGAAGACATATAGTAGAGCTGGACCGATATTGTATTTGGCCGATATTATCTATTTGCCAGTGTATCGGCATTTATAAGACAGAGGGCACTCTGCATCTTAGCTGTTGGCAACATGTGCTTGGAACGCCACAAACAAAACAACGAGCTGATCCGAGCAGAGTCGGGCAGTGCATCGAGCAACCTGTTAACAAGGGAGCAGCTGAAAGTAGCTTATTGTCATATTGTCTTAGTCTTCATCTTCATCCTGGCGTTGTTTCCACTGGTGCGGGGTCCGCTCTTCGGCAAAGGTTTCTCCATTTGGTTCTGTCCAAGGCGTCCTCAGGTGATGCGTTGACGGTCTTAATGTCCTCCTTAATTTTGTCCATCCACCATTTCTTCGGTCTGCCTCGAGGCCGGCATCCTTCTGGGTCAATCGTCATAGCCGTTTTTGCTACAGAGTTCTCATCGCTTCGAATCACGTGTCCATACCGCCTCAGGCGGGACTCAAGCATCTTTTCCTTAATTGGGGCTACGCCTAGTCGCTTCCATATGTCTTATTGTCTTAGTAAGGACTCAAAAATTGCTACATGTAAGAAATGTTAGTTAAAAGCTGTTTATGTTTTGTGTGAAAACAATTCTGAAAAAAATATAATATGTATATGATTTTAGAATCACCAAATATTGGCATCAGTCTTAAAAATCAATATATCGTTCCAGCTCTACGAGATACACATTTCATATACACAGCTGTTTTTGGCTTTTGTTTATGTTGTTTTACTCGTTGTGCCATGATTTATAAACATAAACATGTAAGGTACAAAAAACAACATTCAGCCATTGTCGACGTGCGATTATGTGTATTCTCATTTGACAAATTATCGAAAACCACGAATCAGACAATTATACGTCTTACCTGTTCCTATTGTCTGCTAATCTGCTAAAGCGCCCTGTTTATGATGAGTATGGCAAGAAAAATCACATTCAGTGTCCATGTGATCATGTGACTACTGAAACATTTGTTCATTTCTGATCATAATTACAGCAGCTTTTTCTTAAATTACTCTTGTGACTTAGTGCGGCTGCATTTATGTTTATCTCCAGTGCATACGTAGAGAAGTATCTGCTGGAGAAATCACGTCTGGTGTACCAGGAGCACAATGAGAGGTGAGTGCAGACCACAGGTGTAGATCACATATTGTTTGTTTGTTTGTTTTCTTCTTATTCTTTTATTGCTAGATAAACCTGTGTACAGACATCATTAGAAGATTTGTCATCTGCAATACTTGGCTCACTTTCCACATTGTTTCATCAGTATGGATCACTGTTTTATCATACCTAGAATGACTCAGTAGCAGCTCTCATGCTTTTGAATGTAAATAACATCTTGTTAATCAGAAAGGATCCAAGTCTTTGCTATGTGTGGATATAAAATCCATCAAAAATAATCTATTGAAATTTGACTCCACCTTTAACGGGAATCCAATTTTTGCCTGTGAACATTTCTAAAAGGTGAAAATAATGAACCTCAGTAAGTGCAGCTGGAAATGGTGCAGCCATAAATAATCTAAATATGATACTTGAAACACTGAGACTCTTCCACTTGCCTGAAAGATAAGACGTTAAATGCGTATCTTTTCGCTCACATGCTGTTTGTCTTAGAAACTCAATGCTGAAATACTCTTCATTTCCCCTGCAAGGATATATCAGATGTCCATCTGACTGAAACCTCTGGCCTTTGTTTAACTGTCAGGTCTTCCTCTCAGTTTAGGCATTTATTGACACAGAGTGGAATAAATACTTTGATACAGATTTTGAGATATTACATAAGGAGTCATATTTCCTGTCCAGTATAACAGTGTAAAACTGTCTATTCTTACTTTTTATATGTATAAGCACACTCGCATGTGTATAAAGTACTCATCTACCAGACGTTGAGCATATGTATGTACATGCTTGTGTCTCCACCTGCACCCACATCCTATAAATAGCTTTACTTGTTTCACTGTAACACAGAGACACACCCTAACAGTTCATCATATCACTCCCAGGTGACAGTAAAAAAAAAGTCACTGATCCCACCAGCATAATAGCTTCATGCTCGGGGAGGGGGGACTGTCCAATAGTCATCTAATCGCTCTAACCCTGACTGGTCTGGGGTTTTTGTTTCATCCTGATGACAGGCTCTGGCGGCCATATTGATAGGATAGAACTAAAGTCAGGACCTCCCAGATGGCTCATCCTTGAACCACAGAGGTGGGGGAGAAGGCAAGCCGATAATAAATTGCAAACTATCTTAAATCTTAAAGTCGGTTCAGTGGCAGGTTGCCTTTGTATGATCCCACTGGAGAGGAAAAAGCACTAGGGAGTGAACTAGTTGAACTTTCCAGGGATACTATTGGGGCTTAATAACTCTGCACTTTGATGAAAGGGAAGTCAGAAACTACAAAGGAGGGGGTTTTACTGTAGTCAAGAGCCATCACACAAATCCCAAGTGTAATTATCTACTTCTTCCTGCCAGTTAAATTCAGAACTGAATTTAAAATTCTTCTCCTCACATACACAATTTTGAATAATCAGGCCTTTCTTCTGTGCCTGAACCAGAAGATGATTTGGGAGACATACACCCTGGAATCTTTTGTGTGGAATTACAAAAGAACTTAAACAGAAGATTTAATACTTAATACAGTGTTCAGCTGATAGCTACCCATTTATGTTTCACTACTTCATTCAGGCTAAGTCATTCATTGGTATATTTGAATGAGACCCTGATGGATTACATAACTTTTCTGGGCAAAGCCATGGTACCTTACCTACACCAACTGTGCTTTTCTGGTCTTACAAAAATACAAGCCCAAAAAAGACGGAAAGCAGTCGATCATGAGGTTTGCTACTTGATACTGTATTCTGGTCAGTGGTTAGTGTGAAGATGCGGAAAAACTCTGTGGCAAAAAAAAGGTTGTAAAGTTCTTTGTGGAAGGTCAGAAAGAATAATTTGGGGTCGAGTGCATTTGTTTCACTTTTGTGTTCATGCTCGTAATAACGGTTGTGCTCAGGGCAAATAACGAGTAACCTTTGCCCTGAAACGGCTGGATTCATTAAGCAACTTGATCTGGATTCATCTGGATAGCTCATTACTGCAGAGTACATGTATTATTTACCAAAACTGTATATATGCAGTTCATGAAGCTCAGAGTAAAATATTGCAGTATTTTAGAATCTGATGTAGAGATTATGTAATAGCATCTTTTATTTGAGAGGTGCGATGATAGAAAACGTTGGCTTACGGGTTGAGAGTCTTTAATATCCTCCGTAGGTTTTATAACTTTCCACCACTCCATCAAACAGTAAGTGTCCCTCTGCAGAGAAGGGAAACTCGTTTCCAGCTGTAATAGAATTACATCTCAGCGCACTGGCCGAAGCCCCAGCCTTTGTCACGGTTAATCACAACTCGTTACCTTGAGCCCACACACCACACTGCCGCTTTGTTTGACTTGAAATGTGAGACCATCGGGTCAGAGGGGTGACTTATCTGTTACATGTTGCAGGTTTGTTTTAAGAAATGTTCGGCAGATAAAGCGAAAGGAGTCTCCTCCTCAGGGGCCATTTCAGCACAGCGGCGAGATATGAAAGCTGCTGTCCTCAGTTCACCTCTGAGGAAATTTAAAAGAAATTAATGCAAGAAAAAAAACTTTTTCTTTTTTTTCTTTTTCACCGTCTAACTCAGGAGTATCAAACATAAGGCCCGGGGCCCAGAGTTGGCCTGGCAATAACTCCAATCTGGCCCACTGGATGTGTTTGGAAAATATGAAGGAGGGCATAAATTTTAGACTTTTAACTGTATTTTCATAAATATTACAGCATGCCCTGCTGATGACCTCCCCCACAGCTATTCATGCTACACCAAAGTCGTGAAGTAATAGATAAACAGTTAAAACAAAGAAAAAATCTTGTTTCTTTTCAGTATTTACTATAGACATTTCTGTTTTTGTACAATGTTTCCACAGCAAAATAAATACATTAAATAATAATTAACAAAATCTTGCTGTTTTAAAACAACAGGACAGTCAGATTTTTTTCTGTAATTTTACACATTTATTTCTTATAGTTTAAGCACATTTATATCAGCAGCATTTCTTTATCATGTACAAAAACTCACCTGTACTGTTGAAAATTCACTTCTTTTTTTCATACTGAGATATCCCAGGGATTAAATATACAGTTAAACTTCTTTACACTGACAGAAATGGGATTTGTTTCCAGTCTGGCCCACTTAAGATCAAAGTGAGCTGTATGTGGCCCATGAAAAATGTAAAATTAGTTTGACATCAGTACTCTAATGTGTTTATGTGTGTTTCTGTAGGAACTACCATGTGTTTTACTACCTGCTGGCCGGAGCCAGTGAAGAGGAGAGGAAGGCCTTCCACCTGCTCAAACCTGAGGAATACCACTACCTCAACCAGGTCCGCACAGAAAAACACACGCACCCAAACATAGATACAGATAGCAAAGTAAGTGCTGCTTTCTGGAAAAGCTTCACTTTATTCTATTATATTTTATTATCTGGCAAATCATTCAAATCCAGTTTCTGTCAATTAAAATATGAATAGATTAAAGCTCCAGCAGCACTTGTAATGTGAAGAAACAGCTTTATTAATTTGACTGATAAGCTTTGGATAAAGACCTTAATTTGGTTCATCACCAAACAGGTTACAGTGAACATTTTAAACAGCTGAGGTAAAACAACCAATCATATATGTCCAACTTAGACAGTCATCAATGAGGCACAAATAAGGATGGACTGAGCATGTGCTCGTGGCTTAATGTACGTCATTGTCAGTGGAAACCAACAGGGTTTTAGAATATCTCATTGCCTGCTGTATTCAGTTTACATGTAGTAAATAGTATGTACTTGTGCGATCAGTGAAATGTGTGATCTTATATTACAATAATAATATATAACTGGTGACATTTTGGGAAAAAATTCCAAGGCATTTTTTTTTAATTACACATGAACAGCTCATCAAAATGATACAACTATGAAATATAAATATCTAACATGGCCATCAAGTAGCCTTCCTCACTTAAGGCAGAATTATCCACAAATCCTAATTTACTGTAGCCTAATGCAGTACTATAGCACTATAGACAGAAATATGTCTGTAGAATTTGTCACGTTGTATTTATTATCAAATATGATCAGATATATCCGGATTGCTAATTTAAAACAACAAAATTCAGATATAAACAATTTCCAGATGAGGTAATGATTTACAAATGAAGACACAATCACTATAGCTGGGATGGAAAGCTTGAGTCTACAAAAAAATCAGAGGATTTTAAACTTGCTTTGCTTGACATTAATTGTCCAGTTGTCAATGGTAACATGTTAACCAATGCACATCAAAAGCCTTTTTTTTAAGATGTAGGGTAAAAAAATGCAACAGCATTAACAGCACTGTAAATGCTTTTTTGTGATGTGAAGAAAACTTTAATGCTTTAATTTTATGTAAATGACTAATGAAAAAAAGCAAATATTCATCCCAAATGAAACGGGTTAAGTTATTATTTATTAATAAAGCTAAAAAACAACCCTGCTGGTTCTTATTTACTCACTTAACACAACCTGGACACATACATATCTTTGAGTGCCAGAAATTCAGCTCTGTGTCTCACATGTATGTGTGGCTGAATGTGCATTCCTGCATGGTCACATGCCAAAAGCCCACATACGTGTGTATTTTTTGCAGTACATCTGTGTGTTCTGGCAACTGATGTGTGAGGATTCATATTCCCTCTTCCCATGAAGGCAGAAAACTGGAAAGATGAAAAAAAGATTCTCTTTCCTCATCTGCCCAAAAAATAAAATTTTTCTCCCCCGTTCTCTTTAATCTCCCCAACAACAACAGCAACAACAACCCCCGCTTGTTAGCTGCCAGCTTACTATGCAGCTCTGTTTCCATGGCAACTGCAAAACTCAGGAGTCAGTCTGGCGCTGACTAGGACTCACGCAGAGGCTGCCGGCAGTCGTGTAGTCGTGCGCACTTACACACACGCCGATGTCACAGAGCGATTGTCCGTACTTAGCTCTCTGTGTTATTCTGTGTTTCTCAGTGGATTTGACTGAAGCACATTTACTCAAATACTTCAAAGCTGTGCCCCCTCTTTACTATACAGTGCACTTAACTTACTGTGATTTTGAGTGTGTAGATCTGCTGACTGAAGCCAGTGTGAAAGTGCCTTAAACATCAGTTCTTTCAGTGGCCAGAAAGGGATGTCTCCTCTGCTTGCAAAAACACCACTGGTTTCCTTATAAGAGGCCTACGAGAAAACCTGTAGTGTGCAAAATTGCCAGTTCCAGATCATATTGAGTAGAACACAAAGTTAATTTTGTGGATTTAATTTGTAAATCGTATGGTCATTGTCAGAATCAGAACAGAAAATTATATTGTCATCAGCTAACAATCTGCTGCTAGTCAGTCTTGGTTGGTGAGTCTTGTTCCTCAGCGCAAGGCTTCCTAAGTAGACTTCATTAACCACTGAGCTACATCATGGTGGCTATGTCTGTTTTTTTTCATACAGGTGCAACACACAAGCGCACATATTGGATAATAAATGCTTAAACTAGAATCCCACTCACCAGAACTAAAGAACAGACTTCAGATAAATCCCATTAAAAATAGTCCAACAGGCAACAAGACTATAAATACAGCAAGATCCAAATCAGTGACTGGAATTAGTGAATGGGGTGCGTCTTAGCACGTGTCAGTCAAAGCAGCAATGTTTCATAAATTTACGACTTTACAAAAGCTAAACTATTGAGTTCCAGTGGCCTATCCGATACCCCTGTGTTGGTATTGTTCCTATATTATCATAACAATGCTGGTCCAGGATCAGCACTGCAACTGACCAATCAGTGCCTGTGAAGGTTCTCAGTCATCCAGGTCATGGTAGTCTAAGGAGCTTGGAAAGAAAAGCGTCTGGACTTCTTTAAGTTTCTTGAAGACGTTTCGCCTCTCATCTGAGAAGCTTCTTCAGTTCTAAGAGCAAATGGTAGAGAGTCCCAGACCAATCACTTTGTCTGAACATTTAGTTAGCATTAGCCAAGAAGTTAGCTGATGCTAACATGAGTAAATTTAGCTTATAGCAAACCTAACTTAATTATATATATATATATATATATATATATATATATATATATATATATACACACATGCACCGGTCAAAAGTTTTAGAACACCCCAGTTCTTCCAGTTTTTTATTGAAAATTATGCAGTTAAAGTGTCCTTGCACTCTGAAATCCTCAAATTCATTGAGTTTTTCTTTTCCAGTCACCTTTCTCACTCACTATGTGTTAATACACCTCTCTGTATTGAATCATATCTGTTATTAATCTCTGTCTCTCTTCCACAGCATGTCTTTATCCTGTTTTCCTTCACCCACCCCAACTGGTTGCAGCAGATGGCCGCCCCTCCCTGAGCCTGGTTCTGCTGGAGGTTTCTTCCTGTTAAAAGGGAGTTTTTCCTTCCCACTGTCGCCAAAGTGCTTGCTCATAGGGGGTCATATGATTGTTGGGTTTTCTCTGTATCTATTATTGTACGATCTACTGTACAATATAAAGCGCCTTGAGGCGACTGTTGTTGTGATTTTGTGCTATATAAATAAAATTGAATTGAATTGAATT
>VVHJ01012311.1:3329-19758 GCA_015107715.1 Tylochromis polylepis
GAGTTATGTAAAATGCTACCGCTAAGTATACTAAGTATGCATATGTTACAATTACATTAGTGTACAACGTGTAATTTTAACGTGCAACGTAACGAACATGTTACACGTTAAAATTACGATATATACGATAGAGTGCTCTATCGTACGGTAGACATTTTTATATCGTAGTACGATATATATCATAATATCGCACAGCACTACTGTGGTGTATAAGCATTTTACACTGAGCACACAGTGGAACTGACAATTGGTATGCTCAACAAATGGCAAAGAACTGCTTGACCACTGATTTTGTACGTGTAAATCAGTTATCTGTAGCGGTAGTGTGTTGGGTAACTGCGGATAGTTTTTATAACAGAGACTTTTGTGTTCAGTTTTAAAGGGCTAGTGGTGGATCTGGAGGATGGAAACCTTGTAAAGCTAGCGGAAGATGGAACTGTCTTAAGGTATGCCTCTGCTACATGAAAGTTTCAGTGTTCACAGAACTTCAAAGTGAGATGATAACTTTGTCACGGTTTGTCTGCTGTTTGAATAGAGCGACACATGGAACCAGTGATCTCAGCACAGAAGAAATCATCAAACATTATGGCCCCAAAAGAGAGTGGAAGCACTTTAACAGCCTCAGTACCTCCTTCACAAGATCTTGTATGATGTTTACATCCATCTGTATCAATCAGTAACTGTAAGCTGTTAGCTCCTGACCTCTTAACATCTACCATGTCACTAGAGACCTGTTTAGAGATGGGATTAGATGTGGGTTGGTGATGTCTACTCCTTTATATGAAAATTTCACCTATTTGGGATACCTTACTGAATATTAAGCTTACAGCAGAATAGCTGTGAACTCAAAATGCATGTGAAAAACTTGATTTGAAAGGTAATGTCTTTAACTGTGCTTTTTTAGTTTGTGGCTAAATTCAGCCGTAAACAACTGCCTGAGTGGTTTGCCAGTGACTTGGTGGAGCTTAAGCAGTTGAGAAGCTAATGTATATTTTCTTTGTTTTTTTTCCACCATTTTTTTTTCAAAAATTTCATTCATTTGCTGATATTTTCTTTTGGTCTTTGCAGCAAAATACTACTTCTATGATAACTACTTTGATCTGCCCGGTGCCCTTCTCTGTGGACGAGTCGTTGACATGTTGCACAAGGTGATTTTTGTTTTTATTATTGTGAGATTTGTGATATTGGTTGACATTTTCATGAAGAGAACACATACTGAACCATATCTTAATTTATGTTTGTTTTTCAAACAGCGAGGAAATGAGGTGAATTCAGACTTTTGGAAAGACATGGTGGCTGCCATTGACCACAATTACAACACATCTGCATTCAGAGGTAAGAATTTTATTACAAACCTGCATACATTTTAGATTTCTTATGAGAAGAACACAAATTGACACACATAGGTAATCTTTCGTTTTCAAATAAGAACTTTTATTCCATGTTTTGGTCAGTGAGTGGTACATAACTTAACACATCCAAGGAGACATAGTTGTTTAGAAAAAAAATGGTTTGAATTTTTTTATCTTACGTTCCTTTCCTGGTCACAGTGCTTGTGAGAATGTGCTGATCTCTAATGACATATAGTACACGTTTGCCTTCTTGTATGTCTTTTTGTATGTATATTACAGGAAAATTCTTAAACAACAGACATTAATAAAAACAAACACAAGTAAAAGACATGCTGTAAATGTTACAGGCAATTGTAGAGCACCACTTAAAGTATCATGTATCTTATGTTGTTATGTTTCATGGATTTTAAAATTCCAAAGGCACACACAAAGTAAACTGGGGAAAGGGATCATTTTTAATCAGCAATACATTTCTGAACAACTTCTTAGCAAATTGAAGACATTTGAATGAGGAAGTTAAACCTTTAAAACTTGTAACCACATTTTGCAATGTGGTTTTGCAATATTTTGCAATCCAAATTATGAACTTTGTAAAGTGATATTTTTCTCTGAGTATTTAAATGTTTTGTAAGGTTTTGAGGTTTGTTTGGATTTGTGAAATCACGTTGAGGCAATCAAGAACCCAGAGAAACCGCAGTGAACATTATCTGCAGCAAATATGCCGTTACTCTCCTCATCAGGGACCTGAATATAGACTCTGTCACCTGTATGCAGCTGGAGAACAGCACTGCCTGCCATCTCATCCAGGAAGCCCTTGTTGTACTCATCATAGGTGAAAAGAACTGGCTCCTCATTTCTGTAGAGGGCCACCAAAGCATTGGCACCATTGACATGAATATGATAGCTGAAATAGTAAAGGCCTGGGACCTGGCAGGTAAACACACCACTGTGAGGGTCATAATGGTTCTCCCCATTGTACAGAATCTGGTTAAACTGAATAGGGGTTCCCGCTGGGGGGTAGGCCCTGGTTAGCACAGCACTAAAAGCAGACATAGGAGCCTTAATCATCTCATGAGGCATCACAACCTCATGAGATTTGATTGGCATGCTCTTCTCATGGTGGTAGACTACCTCTCCTGGTGGACCAGGTGGTCCAGGAGGACCAGCAGGGCCTGGGAGACCATCATGACCTCTGGAACCTGGAATTCCAGGGGGACCATGGGGACCAGGAATTCCCTTAGCTGTCAGGCCAGCTGGGCCAGGTGGACCTGGAAGACCTGGATGACCCTTGAGTCCAGAGGGACCTGAAGGACCAGGAGGTCCAACTGGTCCCATTGGTCCAGGCAGTCCAGACTCACCACTTTTACCTGGTGCTCCTGCGGGGCCTGTGTGTCCCTTTGGCCCTTGGGCACCATTAATACCTGGGAGTCCTGGGGAACCTGGATGGCCTTGTGAACCCTTTGGACCTTGAGCACCATTATGACCTGGGATTCCTGATGGACCTACTGCTCCAGGGCTACCTGGTTTTCCAGTAAAACCTTGAGCTCCCTGTTCTCCTTTGGTTCCTCTTGGGCCTGGTGCACCTACCATGCCAATGTCACCTTTGGGCCCCACTGGGCCTGTTTCACCCTGAAATCCTCTTGCACCCTGTGGACCAGCTGGACCCATGGGACCAGGGGCACCTGACTGACCGGTAAATCCAGTTGGGCCTGGCTCTCCTTTTTGACCAGTAGTTCCTGGACTACCGGGGGCTCCTCTGCTACCTGGAATTCCAGGTTCACCTGTTTTGCCAACACCTGGCATACCAGGTGAGCCTGGCTGACCAGCAGGACCCTGTGGACCTTTTGGTCCCATTGGTCCAGGCATACCTGGGGTGCCATTCTGACCGGGTTTTCCTGGTGCTCCTGTGCCTGGAGGCCCAGTGTGACCCTTTGGCCCTTGCACACCCATTGGCCCAGGTGAACCATCTCTTCCAGGCATGCCAGGCTTGCCAGGTTCTCCAGGATAGCCGGTGGCACCTGGTTTACCAATTCCAGGTTTTCCAGGCATTCCAGATGGGCCCATTGGCCCAACAGGCCCTGATGGTCCTTGAACGCCAGGAATTCCAATGCCTCTCTCTCCTTTGGGTCCAGGAAGACCAGGAATTCCAGGATGTCCCTTTAAACCAGGCTCTCCTCTTGGACCCATTGCTCCAGGGATCCCAGCTGGTCCAGATTTTCCAACAGCAGCAAGTCCAGCAGGTCCAGGAGATCCAGGGGTACCAGATGGACCTCTGTGACCCATTGGTCCAGTTGCGCCAGGCTGACCTCTTTCTCCAGGCTTTCCAGGTGTGCCTGGTTTTCCAGGGCTACCTGGGACACCAGGTTTACCTGCTTGAGAGAAGCCAGGTGGTCCAGGTGGTCCAGGTGGGCCTTGTGGTCCAGTGTGTCCCACACCACTCTTTCCAGGAGGTCCAGGAGGTCCCATTGGTCCTGGCTCACCTGGAGAACCTTGAGGGCCTGGGTGGCCTTCAACAGCTAGGGAAAAAAACACACACACAAACACACACACACACACACACACACACACACACACACAAAAATGTAATTAATCAGTTGATAGAATGTATATGTCAAAATGTTATTATGTCTCTGTTTTTTTGTTTTTAACTTTTGGTCAGCTTGATCTTTATCGTTGAATTTAGTAAAAGTAAATGTATTAATGAACTGGAATTGAATTTATATATTGAGATAGTGGCTTCATATTAGAGCATTTGTGCCCATTTATTGTACAGCCTTTATGACCCTTGAATAACCCTGGCTTGTGATATTCTGCTCCATAAGATCACAGTCTGACTTGAAACACTGGTCCCTGTAATTGTGGAGTGGAGTTTTCACAGCATGATCTTCACAGCACAGTGATCTGTGGTGATGTTCCCACACAGCTTATGTTTGCTGGTATAAGACCCAGTTGTACCCTCTCCTATGAACTGCAGCTGTATATGTGCACCCTATACTGCACCCGTCCATTTCCTGTACTGCCCATGTTAGTAAATGTGCAGTTAGTGGCCTCAAATCAACATCATCTTAATGCATTTCGTGCCACATAAAGTACAATTAATGGCTATGGTGAGATGAATATATGTGCTAAACTGGTGTATAATGACAGCTTGTACTGGAAGTTAGTGTTCGCTAAATTTACCACTATAATATAGGTGTAGTTAAGCATAGTTCTTTTTCTCCAATTAAAATAACAATACAAACTATTTATAGCTTTACTCCCATTTGACAGTAGATAGGGAGCATCCTGGACAAAGTTGGCTGTTTGTTCTTCAAACTTATGGTAACAGTCTAGTTGTGTTATCTCTTGACCTCTTAAAATCAAACAGGTTGCTAGCAGCTGGTTTGAATTAGGATTAGGTTCACGTCTACCATGTATCAGGAATTTTTGTCTTTTTTTTGGAATATGCAAATAGAAATCGTTAAAAAAAATGTGTGTGTGTGGGAACTGCAGGGTCAAAGTGCATGTAAGAGACTTGATTTGAAAGGCAACAGTTTCTAGTTTCTGAAACTATGCCCGTTTGGTGAAAATCAACCCCAGCCTCAAGTCCTAATTCTTTTGCCAATGACATGGCTGATATTAAGAGATTACATTTGTTGTTCATGCATTTGAATTTTTGCTGATGACTTAAATTTAAATGTATTATTTTTCAGTTTGGTAGCATCTTAAAGTTAATTTATAATTTTCTTTACAGATAAGTAAATAACACAGTTTCAGTGTCTTTATAAATAATATAATTACCATTTTCATTTTTACAGTAAAAATGAAACACTGCGCGCTCTGGGCTTTAACATTAACAAGACAGAAATAATTTATATAAACCATATAAATGTAGTTTTTCATCATAACTCTGGATGCATCAGTGTCAAAAGAAGACCTGTCAGAGAAACAAATCAAATGGTGCTGGCCTCCCTTTTGAGATGGTGTTTTGAGAAAAAAAAAAGTTCTCTGAGAGGGCTATCATTTTCCAGACACAAAGGCTGTGCTTGAAACCTCACAGGAGATGTTTGTGCCAGAAGTGGGACTTTTTGGCAGCCAAGAAAACCACAAAATGAAGGTGATGATACTGGCCTCAGTAGCTGACCCCTGATCTGAACTGCGTGTTGCCCATAAACACTGTGCGTGGTTAAGCTCACATTCCGTGTAGTGCCATTATCCACGCTCAGTTTGGCTGCTTCAGTAAATACCCCCTCAGTCTGACGGAGTCTTTTATATTAGAAAAACTAGTTCCATTCTTTCAGCTGAGTGAAGGTCCATTAAATTTGCTGTGGTTTGTTTGTGAGATTTACTGTTTGAACTTGTGAGAGCATTTCTCCGCAGTCTGTATAGTTTTTTTTCCTCCTTGTAATTGTGTGGTGTGATTTTAATACCACAAGGCAGTTTGTGAGGGCGTGCCTGCAACGTGGTCGCAGCATCTGTTTTGGAGATTTGTCAAATTTGAGCTGGCATTGTTGACTTTGAAATCTATATTTACGTAAAGGCACACAAGTCAAACCACATCAGAGCAGAGCAGCAGAAATAAGTCCACAACTTCACAAAATTTGACTTTTTGTTTTGTTGGGGTATAAAATTTAGTTTTAAGCATCATCGTGGTTGTTATCATAACTTCTGCTTTGGTTTTTATGACACATGCAGTATACACAGCTTTCCTCTTTAAACTTAATTTATCCAGCACACAAGTGCTTGTTTACAGCTTTACCCCACCTTTCAGTTATATACAGCGGTACACAGCAGTTTAGTGGACCTGCTTGATAGCACTTAATTAAGGAGGGTGGCACTTTCCATATGTATATGAGTCAGAAGTTTGCCAGGATACGTGACATTCGTAGCGATGATAATGATGATGAGGATAATGACGTGTTGCTAGCTGAAAGATTGTCTTCAAGCTATGTAAAAGGCTGCTGTGTTTGCAGGGTTCATGCAGGTTATCAGATCAGTGGTCTTGATATGACAGCTCAAATGGCAATTTTGTCTTGGGATGGTGACTTGAAAACCTTGCTTTGAGTTTCCTTTTAATATCCACCAGGTTTCTGGCAACCAGTTTATCGTAAGGGATGGAGTTAGGCTTAAGTTCACATCTCCTCCCTTTATATGGAATATTCAGGCTGGCATACCCAAATTGGAGTCTTGTAACAGTAGAACTATGATCCAAAAATGCCTGTAAAAGGCAAAATCTTCAAGTTTTTAAAGCCATGCTTATTTAGTATGTGGCTAGAACCCTACATGGTTTGCAAGCAACCCAGTGAATATTGCGAGGTTAAATAAAAATGACTATTTTATTTGGGTCAATTTTTTATATACCTTTGTAACTTAATGTCCACCAGGACCAGTCAGTGTTGACCTTTGTAGAGTTTGGTGTAGGATTACGGTTGGGTCAATGTTCAACCCTTGTTATTGAATTTTTACCTATATGGAACATAATACTGCCAACTGTACTCTCAAAATAAATTTATGCGAAATGTGAGATCTTGTAGTTTCTGACAGTATATACAGTATGTGGCTAAAACAAAACCTGATCATGACTATAACCCTGGTACCATCTACTACCATCTAAAATGTTAGATGGTAGTATTGGAATGATATGGCTTGACATTAAACTCACAGATTTATCTTATTCATCATTTGTACTGTTTTCATCTTTTCAGCATAGAGCAGGTTACAAAATATGACAAAAGTGTCATCTGGTGCTTTTTAGCACTTTCTTTTGTTTTTAACTGCTCAACAAAAACGTGATGGATTATGAAACTGATGCAGTCTAAAAGAGGTCTGCGTTCCAGCTTGCAGTCATTTGAAATGAACACTGGGCTTGGCTGGAGTTGACATACTAAAAGAAATAGAAGCGCTTTTTGCATGTTTTCTATTCTGGCTCCCCTTGATCCTCTATCCTTATATAAACTACTGCTACTGTGATTTTTATGAAAATAAAACACACAATAAAACTCACCATGACTCTTGACAGGGTAGGGAGTCTTGCTCACTTTTGGGACATGATAATACCTCTCAGGCGTTGCCTCAGCTAATGCTAGGAGGACAAGGAGGAGGCTTGTTACCCTCAGGTCCATCTTGTGACGCTAAACCTGCAAAGACAAAAAAGAAAAAGAAAATCACTTTTATGAGGAAAAGGATCTTCACATACAATCAATGCAAGAGATAGCCAAAAACTAAACTGCTTTACTGTTTTGTTTTGTTTTTTTAAATCACACAGTGAAAGCAGCTATTGGTTCACTGCTAGAGGAAATATAGTTTTTTGGATCTGCACTCTCAGGTGCAGTCTCTCCCCTGGTGTGAACCCAGCTGCAGCACATGGCTCATTACAGTCAGCACTCTGCCACTGACCCACCTCTCAGTCAGAGCCAGGCTGCAGCTGGGGATTCCCTGATACAGTCCCCTGAAATCAGGCAAAAGCCACCTTACCGGGAAGGTTTAGGCCTCTGGAGAAACAGTGGGGAACTTGGGAGGCTGCTGTCCCGGCGTGGTGCTCGTATATCCTTAGTTGTGGAGTCTGTCTTGACTATCTGAGCGGCTGCTGCTGCTTCCCAGGGCACTGGGCTCAAGGTATTTATACTAGTCTTTAGCAGCGTGGAGGATCTGCCTGCTGGAAGGTCCTCCCTTATTCTGATGTCATCTTTAATGATGGTGCCATGTCACTTGTCACTCCAGGGTGATGTTCTCTCTCTCTTTCTCTCCTCACTCCATCTGGTTCTCTCTGTCTGTGTGGAGCAGCAGCAGTCAGGGGGTTCCTAGCAGACTCCCTGTGGGTGACATGTTCATAGTTAGTATGTAGTATAAACTGTGCAGATGTTGAACATTACACCTTTAACAGCTCTTTTGCCTAGCAGACTGCACTCTTGTGACAGATGTCTGCGTTAGTATCCTTCTTTAGCATTTTTAATTGCACAAACATAGGTGTTTTCTTAAAGTCTAAAAACATCAAATTATTGACTAAGTGGGTTGTGACGGGATGTTTTTTCTGGAAGAGTAAAGACTGTGCAAGTCTGACAATATTTTCCTCCAGACTGAAGGCTCTGTACTGGTCAGGCTGTGGTGCACTACACGGACCAGACAGTTATTTTCAGTCACATTGGGCTAAATGTGAATTTGCACCCATCTTTTAATGGGTGCTGGAAACTTTCCCTTTCTCATGTGTAATTTTCAGCAGACTGTGTGTACTCTTTTGAGCACATTTCCAAGCTCAGCAGTCTGACCTTTCATTTGTGTTCAGGTTTATATTTCTCAGAGAAAAAAACCTGTCATGATGCTGGCATGTTTATGTCTGTATATTGTCTGTGTGATTTTTGCAAACCAGCCTGTGGTTTTTGAGGCAGAGATCCACAGTGCAGCTTTGAGACACCAGGAGGCAGAAGTGAGGTTTTTTTTTTCTAAGATGCTCACCTGCTTTGTCCTGTGAGAAGCCTCCAGTCTGCGGTTCAGGCTCAGGGAGCTGGGCGCTGCGCTACCAGTGCAGCTCCTAGGAGGACAGCTGGAGTGAAGTTACTGTTAGTGTGGGGATTTTTTTTTTTTTAATGGAGGTCTGTGGTACAGAGACAAAAAACTAAATTGTGTAACTGGACAATGATCTAATGCTACATATCTGAAAACTGTTGTTATAAGTTAAAACTAAAAATGTAAACTAAAACAGAATTCAGAATTCAGTTACTAATCATTTAAGATCTATGTTTAGACAAAAATAGTAAAAAGTAGGAAAGCAACAACATATCAAAAGCTTCTTTCAGAATAAATGATCAATTTGCTGTCTGCAACACATTTTTAAAAAGTTAGGACAGCTATTTGATGCAACAAACAAAAAATAAACAGTGATTAAGGGAAAAAAAGAGCACTCCACAGAAATTGAATCCCTCAGAAGTAAAGATGAGACTGAAACACTGTTTGAACAAATAGTGTTATAGAGGAATAGATTTTTAAGAGAATTCTGGGATTTCAGCATCTATAATACATAATAGAAAACTATCCCTTTAAGCAAGGGATAAGGCCGAAAACCAATACTGAATGATGATGATGATGATTATATACGTCTTTAATGTGAACATGTTTGAAATAATACAAAAAAACCCGTAAGAAAGAAAATATGCATAGTGTGTAAATAGTGAGTAAAAACATGTGGTCAAGGTCCTTCTTCCTCCCTGTACTGTACCTTGAAAAAACATATTTTTGTTGCGCTTTTTAAAGTGGGGGATGTTTGGACATTGCTTCAGTTAGGTTATGAGTTAGGCTGTAGGGAGTTGTGATCTTTGGGTCTTTAGACAGCACTACATCATTCTGGAAATCACAACATGGGCACCGGACCACTCCAAAAACCATTACTATTTGAGCATGAGGAACATGTCAAACTGTTGTATTTGTGAACATAGTTCATCATTGCATCTCTAAGTTCAAACTGTACCTTGCATTGAAAAACAAAACAAAACTATCAAACAATTAACTAGAGCCAAGTTTATTTAAGATGGACTGACATGAAGTAGAAAACTGTCCTTTGTGCTAATAATCAAACCTGCTTATTATCAGCACTAAGTTAAAATAGCAGGACAATGCCAAACTGCTTTTTGCTTGAATTCCAACTTAGTGGTTCTGTAGCTAAGAGAGATAAACTACCCTGCCGGCAGTCTAGACCTGCTACCCACTGAAAGTGTTATGAAATGGAAGCTTGAATAAGAAAGCATGTGCCATAAAAGACTGTAGCAATTGTAGCAATTGGTCTCCTCACTTCCCAAATGCTTATGCTACAGTCATACTAGGCAAAACAGTGACTGGAGGCTGTGGCACAAACAAAATTATTGCAACCATGTGCAGTGAACTTGTGATTTCAATGCCGTTGGTTCCTTCAACTATGGGGACCAGATTGGCGTTCACTTGCAGTCATCAAAGCAAGTTTTGTGCATCAAAATGGTGATAAAATGGCTTTGGTGTGACTAGGCAAGTAAAAATGTTGTGAAATGGAGCATTTGGTATTAAATTCTTAAGGGAGGAGGAAGGTTAAGCGTTTAACACACAGCATAGAACAGATGTAACGTCCTTTACAAAAAGTCAAACAGACGGGTTTGATGCTACATCCATTTTAGTCATAATAGTATGATCTGGGCAAACCTCCAAGGTGGGAGGAGTTATCATTTTCTTGCTCCTCTGTCCCATTAACTGTACTAAAGACCATCGCTGTAGTGCTTTAATGTTACAGTGTTATAAGTGTTTCCATTCGTGACCCATGCATGTGGACTGCTTGTTTTTGTATTTGTCCCATGATCCTCACTGACATGCAGATCATTTACTGTCAGTCACATTTATCCCTCTGTTTCATGTTCTTTTCTTACTTAACTATGAAAAATGTAGCTGTGGCCTTGATGGCCAGTAGGTCCTCATACGACATCAGTTGGCTAGAGCAAGCTTTGGTGTGGCTACAAGTTCATAGCTTGAAGCAGAGCAAGCAGTGGTAATTTATATAGAAGTTGTCTTGCTGAGATTGGGGATGGGCATTTAAAGCACAAATACTACCTGATGTTCACAGAGAACTATTAGGGCATCCTTGCATCCTCGCTACTAATGTCAAGTGGAATATATGCAAAATTCATTAAGCAAAAAAACCCCAAAAACCCTGAAAAAATTAAATCAATGACATTAACAAAATCAAATTAATGAAATAGCAAGAAATAATTTTATTATCAATAAATGTCTTAAATTGTATCTAAAAGTGGTTCTGAAGTAATCCTTGTATCATATCTCACAGACACTCTGATGATGCCTGACACTCAGCCTGAATAGAAGAGGTCAGCTGATCATTTCTTCCCATGTACTGCATGGTTGAGGATGACAACCAGTACAACTCTGACCCATGACTTATCAAAATAATGCCTTCGGCAGCTTTAACTGTATTAACTTCCTGACCTGCATCAGCTTACATCTGTTGTATATAAGAATGGGGCTGGGACTGTGTAATATACCTCTGGTTTTAGAAAAGCCTTTCCTCCGCTTTCACCGTATCATTTACGCTGCCAGCCACAGATGAGCGTTCAGTGAGCCATGGGCATCTTTGGTAAACTCTTTGAATGAAATGACAGAGTAGTGTGGGAGGTGGAGTCAACATTTAACAACTTTCTAAGTTGCAGATATGCCATTGCATCTCACCATGAAAGTGGAAGTGACCGCAGTGAGGCATGGCTCCTTTTTTTACTTCAATTGGATTACTTTTTTACATTTTGGTGTGTCAGAATTAATGCCTCCCTATCTAAATCTAGCTGCTGTGAGGTTTATTGTAAACGGCTACTTAGATTCACAGCCTGTTTTTGGGCGAGTTTGTGCTGTGTATGGCAAAAGGCAGTCATAAAGCAAAAACATGTAATTAGGAGGGGAGATGAGCTGTATGGAGAGCACTACTGATACAGCCCGATAAGAATTCGTCTTTGGTGTTTTAAGACATCTTGTGATGGCAGGCTGGGTTGCACTTGTGGGAAGGGTCTGCTGTAACCATTGTTTTGCCCCTCCAAACATTAACATGCTGCCGCTTCACTCCAGACGTGACTTAATTCTTCTTCAGTGGCTTTAATTAACTCTGAAGATGACAGAGTTTGGCCCCCACTATACTCAGCCTCTGTTTTCCACATTAACTTGAAACATGTTTATGATTAAGTCACATTTGTATTTTCTGTGATTCTGAAGAAATGTACCCTGCACCTCAGCTGGCAAAGGAAAGCTCACACCATTTGTGGTCCTTTTTCCAGTTTGTCTTTTTTTTTAAAATTTTCATTGTGTGTTTTTCTACAGTTGAATGCATTTTTTTTTTTTTTTTTTTTTTTTTTTTTGTTTTTTTTTTTTTTTTTTTTGCCCTGATTTGAAGTTTATAGACATGTTTTTAGCCCAGGACTAAATGGTATATTGGCCAATATCAAACTGGCAAATTAAATGTGCAAATACAAGCACTCCAAATACAATCCAATTTTCTGTGCGATTAGGTTGAAGGGTCATATTTAGCTCTCTGCATAAATCGGATGTGTTGCTAAATGACTGCTGAACCATAATTTGTATCTTTGGACAGAAGGTCCATTGCGGCCTTTTTTTGCTAATGTTATACTCAGTGCGTCTGTAAACTGTTGGACTCTTTGGATTTAAAAAGGGGAAAAAAAAAAGAGTGTTTTGACGAAGACAGTCGTACAGTCAGTGGTATTTGCGTACACTAGTAACTCACACATAAATGCACTCAGCAAAACGACACAAAATAAGCATATGTACATGGGATAAAAAGTAAAATGCAAAACAACCAAAATTTATGAATTTTGTTGCCAACAAAATCTGATAGATCAGTGTGAGCCGTTGTCTCTGGCCAGTAGGCAGGGGTAAAAATATTCAGAAAGAATATTTGAATCCTTTAGTAACTGCGTCCAGGTAATTTAAAATATCCTTAAACTATTTAAGGATACCAGCGCCTTAATGGCTCAGTCATACCACAACCTCCTTGTGATCGGGAAAAATCTGCTTGCCCAGTAATTGGACTGAATCTTTTTATACTCAGTGACCGATTGCAAATAGTTATGTATGATTACCCAGAAATTAAACATGAAGCACTATCAACCTCTGGGCGACCGCGTCATATCACCAGGTGATTACACATGCCACCTGCTAGAAGGCATCCTGTTTACAACCAGCAGCAATCCAACTCAGACTGACTGCAATCACTCTCAGACAGACTGGTGAAGGTTTTCAGTTAATTGCTGTCTAATTAGTAAACACAGACAGACTGTCAACACGTTGCCATCTGTCTGAGTCAGTCTGTGCCAATGCCAGTATGGGATTTTGTTATTTTGCTATTCTATAGGTAATGGTATAGAACCATAATCCATTTAACAAAAAATCTATCAGATTCCACTGACTTTTAAAATGTGACTGAAATGTATACTTAACCGTTTATTTTAACATGTAAAAAATTAAAGTTAGCACAGGTGCTAAAACAGTCTAATATTAACATGTAATGTTTTTTTTTAAATCGCCTCCAATCTGGGAACCTATCACCTGCTGACTGGATGCCATGGCTATTGTCAACGCATTGGTGCATGCAAACTATGACATCATCACACAGCCAGCCTTGACCCGCTGCAGTCAGAAGAAGTCAAAACAGGAAACAAAGCAGCTACAGAGCTTTTTCCAGAGCTTCCTACAAATATTTCTTCTGGAGGCAACAGCCAATATTTTGGCGCTTCTAGTGTAAAGGATAACAAAGTATTCTGAAGACTTTCTGTGCCACTCACCAGAAATTTTTTTATGAATATAGATACAAATAAAAAGGCCATTAACAACCATCACTTAAATCATATGAATTCATTTGCAAATGTCTTTCCTGTTTTGCTCTAAGTAAAACTCAGACTGCAAGAGAACTACAACCAGGATCCAGAAAGCTTCCAGTACCAAAACTCAAAGATCCTGTGTACACATATGCAGGGATTTTTCGAGATGACCCCAAACCTGATTTAAATTTATGCAGTGGACTTTTTTCTTGGCTGCCATTCACGCCCATGCGATGTTGGTAAGTTAGTCAGGCTAGCTCTTTGTTAATCTGTTGACCCCAAACCAATGTTTGGGCTCCATTTGTAGCCAAATACTCATAGAGGCATGGACTCTGTAAGACCTCTGAAAGTGTCCTCTGGTGTCTGGTGTCAAGAAGTTATCTTTAGATCCTTTTAAAATTAGAAAGCACCCCAGCAGTCTCTTCCTAATCTATCCCCTTTCAGACCACTCTCAGCAAATACTCTCAGCAAAAGAAATGTCACTGATTTTTATATCAGCGTTTTAGTAGCCTCCTCATCTAAGAACCAAGTCATTCTGTTGTCATTTGTGATATATAATACAGATTTTCTTATCTTCCTATCTTTTCCTTTACACCTTGTTTTTTTTTTTCTTTTTTTTTCCCGGTTTGTCTCCGTTTGGTCCCAAGCCCTGCAGCCTGACAGAAAGAGGAAAATAATTGCAGGTTGATGTGCCTAAGGAAACAAGGAAGAGTGGAAAGCGAGAGCTAAAGATAGAGTGTTTGAGATGGGAAGTGACGGTGGCTCAGATTTAACGTTTTAATAAACCAAATAGGCCACTAAGAGGCACTTAGAGCTTTATGATTGGAAAGACTGAAGCTGGACCTCCTGGCTGAGTCTTGGCTGCAATTACAGGGATCCAAAGACAAAAATCATGGTTGCAGGCTTGACCAACCTGAGGCTAACTGTAATTCAGAATAGCAACACAAAGCCCTCACTGCATCCTTCGGGATTTTCTTTGCCTTTTTTTCAGCCTGACAAAATCTTGCCTGGGTCATTATGAAATTATGGAAAGGTTGGTCTCATGAGAAAGAAAAATTAAAGTCAGAAACACAGAAGTCCTTGGTTACCAAATCAGATTTTGCTCTTATTTTAGGATTTATTTCAGGAGCAGGTAATGGGTTACTTAAAAGCTAATTATCTTAATCAAGGCTGAGCGAGTGCTTTAATGACCAAGCCTTTTCATTTGTACCGAAGCCTTACCTCTAACTCCAGCTCATAATAAGCAGGTTTTCGCAGTGGTGTTGCAATCTGCCTATCCCTGCGACGGAAGACAATCCTTAATACTTTACTCAATCACACGTCTTGGTCTTTGATGCATTATATTACGTTTTGTCTCCTGTAGGTTGGAAACTGAAATCAGCACAAGCAGTAGTTCACCCAAAACAAATCATGTGTACTGAGTGTGATTACATGACTTTTATGAATAAACTAAACACTATGAATGTAAACCTAGTGGAACCCATATTCACAAATACACGGTGGCGTGGATCAGACCACACCTATCTTTGAACTCAGTATATTGTATTTTGCACGGCTGGGACACCATCATCCACAAACTCATATAAACACCTGCTATAACATTACAGACTGCCTCTGTGCCCTGTGTAACAGGACAAAACTAAATCAACTCTGGAGTATAAAATCTTATACAACACATTAAATGCCTTTCTTTTCTTAATATAATGTTGACTAGATGACTATTTGTTGCTATTGTCTCTAGTCGGTACTAGAAGTACTACTTGTTTAATCCAGTTGTTGACATTTTGATTGATGACCCAGTGCCATTAAAATGTTACATTTTTGTAGAAATACATCTGTTAATCTAGGCCTGATCTTTTGGTTAAGCTCATTATCATTGCTCAGTTTGAAGGTGAAAGAACAATATATGAACTCAAACATGAGGAGCTTCCCACTGTGGTGACCCATTGTGGCAAAGTAGCAGCTGAAAGTAGCTTTAATATGTACAGTCATGGTAAAAAGAAAGTACACTCTTAAATTCTCTGAATTCTAAGGTTTCATGTATCAGAACATTAAAAAAAGAAAATCAGATTCTTATCTGTTTTAAAATTAGGTAAATACAACCTCAGATGAACTATGCCACATGACAATACACAGTGTCAGTCTTTATTTAACAGAAGCCAAGAGCAAAAGCAATGTGTAAGAAACTAAGTACACCCTTACTGCTTCAGTAGGAATTAACAGTTATTACTATGGAGTGAAATAAATTAGGTTCTTGAACTGGTCATTTCAGAGCTCCACGGCACATTTGTCTTTGTATTTGCCGTATGTGTTTGCCACATCACTTCTATCGTGATATTGGGGTTTTACAGTGAGAGGTTACATGCTGCAAAACCAGAGGTTACTGTATCCTGTTTGCCCGCTTCAAGTCCTGAAACAAGTCTCAGTCCTTCCATAAAGTGTTTACCTTCTTCTTCTGTGGTTTCTAAACAAAGAGCGATACAATATGCATTCTGTATGCTGCTGGGACTCTCACTCTTTTTGCCTGGTGCATCAGAGGTAGATAGCACAGCTTGTTCCTGTTTACAGTCATTCTGCTGGTCGTCCAGTGTCTCTGGGAAGCACTGCAGACTTGGTCCTGCTGCTAACTCACTGTGGAGATGGTGATAGTGGTGAGAAAAGGTGCAAGAGGCCAAACCCAGTGTCTTAAACAGCTCCTACACTGTTATGCATGTTTTTTTTCTTTTTTTTTTGGGGGGGGGGGGGGGGAGGGAA
>VVHJ01012316.1:6886-18522 GCA_015107715.1 Tylochromis polylepis
TGACACGCGCACGCACACACACACACACACACACACAACAGATGACTGCTGCAAAGGTTGACGAATAATACTAAAATACAAGGTATAAACACATATGTATGCTCCCTTGTGCTTACACACACACACACACACACACACACACACAAAAGAGAGATGAAATACTGAATGGATGGAATCTGACATAACCCATAGTGGAAGTAGGTCATATGGGTGAGACAGGTCATCAGGGAAAAAACACTGTTCTCATTCTCTCTGTCTAGCCTTAGAATTATAATTGCTACTGAATATCCTGAAAAATATAAACTATGAAAAATATGAAAATATGTGTTTTGTGAAATTATTATATCATTATGATATTGTAAATTGTTATGAAATTCTAATCATATTGCAATAAAGGTCTGGCTATATACAGTGAAACACTGAAACTATAGAATCAATTGTAGAAATAAAAAGATAGAAAAAATAAAATAAATAAGAAAAAAAGTGTAGAAAAAAAGCCAAAATACTATACTATGTACAGATGGTTGCTATGTACAGTAAAATACTAAAATAATAATTTTCCTTTTTTTATATACATAAATGAAAATATATACATGTATTTTTAGACAATGTTTACCATGTGTGCCTGACTGCTGTTGAGATGAAGGACCTACAATAGCATGCGGTTCTACAGCGTGCCTGTAAGTCTACTGCTGAACGAGCTGCTCAGGGCCTCCACAGTCTCAATCAGTGGGTGAGATATATTGTCCATAACAGACATCCTCCTCTCACCCACCTCCTCTATGGGGTCTAGGGGACTGGCCAGGACACAGCTGGCCCTCTTTACCAGTCTATTAAGACGTCTGACGTTTAAGACTTCTGGAGATGGCAATTTGTGGTGTTGTATCTAAAGTCCAAAGTGTAGAAGGTAAAAAGGAAAAGAAGAGAGAGTCTGTCCCCTGAGGGACCCCCCTGCTGCATATCACTACCTCAGAGACACAGTGCTGAAGCTTCATCAACTGTGGTCTGCTGGTGAGGTAGTTGATTGTCCATGCAGTTTGATGATGGTTGATGCCTGCTCCTTCCAGCTTCTCCCTCAGCAGTGCCAGTCGGATTGTATTGAAGACACTGGAGAAGTCAAAAAATATGAATCTCACAGTGCTTCTAGTATTCTTTAGGTGTGACCATGATTTGTGCATGAGGCAGATGACTGGATCATCCGCACCAAACAGGATGGTAAGTGAACTGCATGGTTGAAGATGGTTGAGTATTATCCTCTCCTGGGTTTTCATCAGGTGAGAAGTTAGGCGTACAGTCTTTGGAACCACATGGAATATATGAATGTGAATGTGTTATTCCTAAGGATCTTGTATTTGATTTCATTTTTGATATTGAAACCCAAATTGACATCAAAACTTACAGGTTTTGTTCCAGAAAACAGCAGATTTTCCTGTTTTCTGGATTTTCTGATTTTCCTGTATGTAATAACCTACCTGCTCAAAATGTGCATACATAAAAAGCAACACTGCAAGTCTCAGTGTTTCTCACAGAATTAGATTCTATTTGTGGTCATAACTGTAACCTGTGGAGGGCAAAGGGGGTATGGGCATAGCACCAAGGCTTATAATAAACAATATACTAGCAAAGTAATAATCATATGTTCAACATTTAGATTTATTTATATGTTAATTATATACATCTCTCACACAGCAGCATATTGGCTGCTGTCTTCCTACACCTATTAAAATAAGGAACCCTTTGAGGCTGAAGATATTTTTCAGTGTTCATCTGAATTGAGGAAGCAAATATCCTTTACCAGAGCTGTGAATCAACATTCTCATTATCAGCTTTTACAGGCAGTTTATAAAATTTGCAGAGAGGTCTCCATGAAAATAGGCACCGATGTGTTCTTTAATCTCATTTAGAAATTTACTATTTTCTTTTCAGACAAAAGAAAGAGTTCATTTTTGTTTAAGCAAACACAGAGCTGACCGGCTGTTCACCTACAGGCTGGTTGTGTGTTAGTGTAAGACAAGGAGAGGGAGAGGGCTGTAGACAGGTCCAAGACTTTACTTATTTCAAACAGTTAAAAGACAAAAATTAATAGATATATGGTGCTAAATCTTCTGTCATGCCACCTTCTTCTTCTTCTTCACCTCAGTAGATCATCTGCCTCCATCTCACCCTCTGTTACATACTCTTCTGTCACACAAACTCTCTGCATGTCCTTCACTACATCCATGAATCTTCCCTGTGGTCTTCCTCCTGCTTGGCAGCTCCATTTTCAACATCTTTTGTCCAGCATATTCACTATCCCTTCTCTACACATGTCCAAACCACTTCAGCCTTGCAACTTTGGAGATGCATGGATGGATGGATGGATGAGACTTTTTTACTAATGACCAAAAATGTAAACCTCATGGTGATACCATGAGGGATGTACCAAAGTCATAGAATTTATTATCTGTGAGCTATAAATTTAATTACCTGGGACAAAATTCAGTAGCAAATTAAATATTTCAACCAGCATCAAAGTGGTTAATTGACACATTGGCCAACAGCATCCCGAGAGCTATGCTACTAGCAAGAAATAGTGAAGTTTTTTAAAGAGGTGGAAAATACAAATAAAAAGTTTTCATATAATCACATGTATTCTCAAGGTGAGGGCTCGACTCCAGGAAACCACTGCCCCTGGCTGCAGTTTAGAAAGAAAATGTTGCAGGTAGTTGCATAATTACCTACACAATATGAATAGCACACCATAGAAACAATTCATCTTTACGTAACATCCATTTTTACAGTCGTTTTAGTTTCCTCACAAATGTACTCATAAACTAGTGTGATTGTTATTAGCATGTAGTAATTAAGCCATCTGGATAACAAAGTAGCTTCCTCAGTCTCAGGATGAAATGACAACAGTGTGCCTGTGCCTGTGCCTGTGTGTGTGTGTGTGTGTTCAAAAGAGTAAAGTGATACCAGAGGGCATTTATCCAGAGAACACAGCTACCCTCGGTCTGCTTGTGCTGCTTCATTCTTATGAAAAAAAATCAAATCGTGGTCTCTGTGTGCACATGTCTGTGTTCCAAAGATTTAAACAACCTCAGTACAATGTTTTTCTCTTGCCTATTCGAGGATCCTTCATGTTCAGCTACTGCTACAGCATGATGTCACTTATTCCACAAGTAAACAAGTAAAGCTATTTTGGACATGATTTGAGTTGTACAAAGATAACAGCTATTGAGTCTGATGTTTCTAGCAGATACAGCTCATGTCGAAATGCTAGCTTGTGACTGTTGAATTATTTAAACCTGCAGAAAATTCAATGCCATATTTTGAACATGATTATTGTGTATGAAATAATGAGAAAACACAGTTCACATAAACTTTTAAGGTGTGACCATTGAAATACAAAAAAGATTGCTGATTGGAGACTTAAACAAAAAACTGAAAGAAAGTATTCCTATAGTAGGTATATAATATTTAAAATGTCACTTTTTTTTAATGTCGCATAGATGTTGTTATGACCACAAATAGATTAAAAGCCAATACTGGTCCAAAGTACAACTCACAATAATGTGTTGTAGAAACTGGAAACATAAGCATACACTCACTTTTCCGAAACATCAGTAATAGGAGGAAAAAATCAAAATCTTTTACCACATGTAGCTACTCTGCAGTGAACTATTTATGATTTTTTGATACTTTATCGTGTTTTAATTACCACATTACCATGTTTTTGTTCTATTCATAAAACTACAGTTTGAAATTTTAAAGAATTACATACAGCAATATTAAACCAAAAAAACTCAATATGAAAGATAACTTTTATTTGTTAAAGAGGGTGAAAAGATATTGAAAGTGCTTGTAGCATAAGGAGCACACCTGAGAAACCAAGCTTTGCTGTCAAAATGATGTGTGGCAACAGACGTCTGAAAAATGTCTGTTTTTCCAGCTCAAGCAAACAAACTAGGATCCAATATATCCTGTGACATTATGTCCAGTGCATACATGCATTATTACCTATTAGTCACATGCATGTGGGCACACAATTTAAATCACTAGAATAGCTCCACCACTAATAGTAGGTGTATAAGTGCATGGAATGAAAGGCATTAGCCTGCAAAGAGACAAACACCAACAGTTTAAATGATGTAACCAAATGCTAATGTATGCAGATAAAAATGGATGTGCAGTGGATCACTTTTCTGTTAATAAACAATCCTTTCTAGATGTTCATCAGAGGTTAGAAATACACTACCACAAAGTATATATTTTTTCAGGAATTAGGAATCAAGTTGGCTGTAAGCCAGTAATTTTGCAACATACAGCATTTGTAAAAACAAACACTCGAACATTTATCAGCTTTACTTTTTAAATATAAAACATGCAATTGTAGTAGAAAATGGCACAGAATAGACACTTGCTGGCAGGTGAAAACTGACATCTGTACCATTAACGTTCACAAAAAATAAATAAGTGATCCAGTGTAGGCCAACAAGTAATGTGAAAAGTGAACCTATATTCACCAAATTGTTAAAAAATATAATTCCGAATGAAAGGATGATGTTTTTCTGTGCACTTAATTTGCAAACATGCACTTGGTCACCATGCTCATTGTCAGTGTTGTGTCTACAATTTGCCTGTAAATATTTATATAATGTGGCTTTATTTTTATATTCACGTTTTTAATTTAGTGACTAAATTAGAATGACGAAATTGACCTTTTATATTGTTTCATGAAAGTTTATTTGAAGTATTATAATATTGCTATATTCATCCATCACTTTTCTTCCACTTATCAGGGTTATGGAATCTAAGGCAAGAGGTTGAATACTCTATGGACAGGCTGCCAGTCTATTGACAGGGCTAATGCAGAGAGACAGGACACCAGTCGACTAGCACCTACAGCCAATTTAGAATCACCAATTAACCTAACATGCCTGTCTTTGAACTGTGGGAGGAAGCCAGAGTACTCAGAAAAAATCTAATACAAAAAATTTAATACAAAGGTTACATTGCTGATGGATGCAGCTGAAGGGTGAAGCTGATGACTTACTCTCACCGAGTTTTGGAAAATAACAAAAGTTATTCTCATTTCTCTCCCCACAGTCCCTTCATCTCCTTTTCCGTTTCCCTCTTTGTCAAGTCCTTTCTGTCACAGATATTTCCTAAAAGTACATGTCAGAAATGGAGGGAGAAGATGAAGAGGTGGTAATGGTGGCAGGTGTTATGTTTGAAGATGTGTGTGTATATGTGTGTGTAAGCGCGCGTGTGTGTGTGTGTACATGCATGCCTGTCAAAGGTACAGGTGCTCTTGCAGTGTCAGAGAAAACGGCAGGCTCAATCTGGGGTCGGCTGATTGGCCAATTAGGGACTGTTTCCATGTGACATGCGGCAGTCAATTTACTCTCCTTTTTTCACTGTCTGTCCCTCTCTCTCTCTTTCACTCTCATCCTTAAGTGGCTCCGTCTTTACCACTATCCTATCTGTCTCTTCCAGTATCTCATCCACTTTTTCTTCCTACCATTCAATTTGTTCCCTCTCCTTCACTTACCTATAGTCTACTTTGCTTTCCTTCCCAACATGCACTTCACAGTCTCATATCCCTCATAGAACTCCCTATCGCTCTTTTGTCATTTCCAGTATACCTCTTTCTACCATTTCCATTGTCCGTCCTCACCACACACATCACTATATACACTCTTCTAATCCCGATATGACCATTTTACTAATGGAAGCAACCAGTCATTATCTAAACTACCAAAAGACCACACTTGTATCAAATAAAAATTTTAATTTAAACATATGTCATGTCATGTCCCTCTGTCCTCGCTGGCCTGATCAGCCATTTTTGTTTAGTTTTCCCTCCACCTTGAGCTGTCTGTCTCTCGCTCCTCTGTGTGTGTGTGTGTGTGTGTGTGTTTTATTTTTTGTGCAGTGTCAGTCAGGACCTTGAAGAAGTTCCCGCTCTTGAGCCACACACACCTGCTGCTGATGATCCCATCAACAGGCACTATTTATTAGAGTGGCTGAGCTTCAGTTGACATTGGATCATTGAGAGACAATAGTCAATGGAACCCTGACTCATGCAAAGAAGTGATTCTTGTCGTATTTCTCTTGGTAAAGGAAACTAACCCTCTGTTTTGTTTGTGTCCAGGAAATCTGTACAGAGTTCTGGGAGAGAGCACATTTGGGAGGGATCACTGCACCGGGGAACTGGGACTATCACTATTTAGGAATTCACATTTTGTTGGAATTGTTTTGCACCTTGTTGTTCACTGTAAATAAGCTCACTGTAGCTGTTCAGGAAATCCTGCGACTAGGTCCTGTTTCTCTGCCATTAAGCAAACCTCACACTATAACCTTCTCACTGGACACTTTATTAAGGCCACCATTTTCCCTTCATAAATGTCATAATTTTTCATAACATAGCTTCAACAAGGTGCTGGAAGCATTCCTCTGAGATTCTGGTCCATATTGATATTATCTGGACCACCTCTCCTGTTCCACCACATCCTTAAATGTCCTCAATTTGACTGAAATGTGGTGATCCCTCAAGAGACCATCCGCCACCTCATCAGGAGCATGCCCAGGCATTGTAGGGAGGTCATACAGGCACGTGGAGGCCACACACACTACTGAGCCTCATTTTGACTTGTTTTAAGGACATTACATCAAAGTTGGATCAGCCTGTAGTGTGTTTTTCCACTTTAATTTTGAGTGTGACTCCAAATCCAGACCTCCATGGGTTGCTAAATTTGTGTGATTTTGCAGTCAGCACATTCAACTATGTAAAGAACAAAGTATTTAATAAGAATATTTCATTCATTCAGATCTGGGATGTCTTATTTTTGTGTTCCCTTTATTTTTTTGAGCAGTGTATTTCACATACAATCACTAGATGACATGAGAACTTAAGTACTTACATCAGTGACGCTGAATAGATATTTTAACCCAAAAACCTATTGAGATTTGAATGTTTCAGAGAGACAGTTATGGGGTTTTACTGTAACACACTCTCATTCCTTTCTGTGTGCCCACAGCACAGGAGGAGAGAGAGCAACAGAGAGACACTGTGCTGCAGTGAGAAAAGACGCTGACTGAAATTACTCCAAGCAGCATGCATGGAAAAGAAAAGAAAGGAAAAAAAAACTAATATAACAGATCGGTGGATATTTCTCGCTTTCTCCTCACTGGTCTGAATAACTCGCTGTTGCACTGTATTGCTTCTGTGCTTGCTGCCTGTGCTGTCTTATCTCGTCATGCGCTATCAGTGTCCCTTTTGATGTGGCAACGCTTTCAGTCATGAATTTGCTTTTCACTGCATGAGAAAATGCACAAGTGGCATGAGAGCACATGGAAAGTGTGAACTGCCAAAAACTAACATCAGTATGTGAGGCTTGGCAGTCTTAAATAAATTGACCAGAAAATGCTAATGTGACAAACAGTAAGGGACAGATATTCATTGTCAAGTAAAGTTATTTCTTTTTTGTTTCTTATGCATTACACAGTTGATCCATTGTGTATGTGATTCTTCTGCTCCAGTTTCTAGTAGGTGGGAATCACCACCTCCTTCCCTTAGTAAAGATGAGTGACTAGGACAGCTGGTCAACCCCCAACCCATCCTATTATCTCCCAGATTTTGAGAGATAAACGCATTAATCCGTGATTATATTTTATTTTTCAACCATTAATTCATAAAATTCCTAATGCTTTTGTGTTTTTCTATTTTAGAAATGCCAAAGTGGACACACCACACTCATTAAACCCAATTTAAGTGGTCATTTGGAAAAGTCTTAATGCACATTTTACTTTAAAACTTAATTCATGTTTTAATACACATATAATTAACTAATTGCAAGTTATACTGACCAACTATAATTACACACTCAAAAACATACCAAAAATATGTGTATTAAGAGATTACATACAAGATGACGACCGTCTTTAGGTTATAGAGCACCGTACTACCAGGATTTGATTGCAAAAGTAACACAAGGAAGAGAGAGAGAGTTTTGCTCAGTGCAACCACTGGGTCTCAAAGGGCTTGATCCTTGAGTCAGTTCAACTATCTACAGCTGAGGTGAAGCAATTCCATCAGGTGTGGGCAGGAAACTGTCTGAGAGATTAAAACAGGGACGATGGCTTATCAAACAAGTCTTCCCACTCAGCTACAGTACTATTTGGTTATTTGCCAGTTGAACCTAAGTCTTGTAGAATGATCACACACTACTCTTTAATGTGATGAAACTACAAAAATGACATAAAATTGTGCTGTTCCATTTATTAAACAGGGAAAGCAGAGACACAAATCTACTTTTCTTCAGTTTCTGAAATACAAGATGCTATTCATTATGAGTGCAAATTTAGTAGCAACAAATTCAGTACAGAAAATATAGGTTGCCAGGTCTGTCTTGGAAATGAGATTTTTAATCTTAATGAGATTTTTACCTGGATAAATAAATGACTAATAAAAAAAAAGCAATAAAGGAAATGTTTAAATCAAAGACTCAAATTTAAACACTATTCTCTTCTTCTCATCTCCCTCCACAAAACCCAAACATCTTTGTTTACCTCTTAGCTTTAAAAGGTGCATATCATCCATCACTTTATGCATCCAAACCCAGCACAGGTCCTCAGCTGTGTTTCAATTCTATGCAGCCAAACAGAAACAAAGTAAAACAATACCCAATCACTGTGCCAAAAACGTTTAACATCCCCATATCTCACTAAACATATTGTTGGTGGGAACTCTTAGTTTTTGGTTTTGCTGACATTTTGGCAGGCTGCCATTTGTACAAACCGTTTTGTTTCCCAGCATCTTCATTTTTGACCATCTGTGTTGGTAGCCCCTCATTCTGTAGCATGGACAAGGTGGGCTACCGAGGGCTCATCCATCTGTAGACTGTAGAGAGGAAAGCAGTGATGTGTTGCTCTATCAGCAATTCATATTCTTTTTACAAGCATGTATTCAAATTAATGTGCACTTATATGACCTGCAAAGACTCAAAGAGACACAATTATGGGACATGTGCATACTTGTGTATGCATACTTGGTAAAAGCATACACACACACGGAGTCTTTGTTGCCACTCCAGCTCTTGTCTTCTCCTCTGGTGCCCCTTGTTGAGGGCTTTGATATTGTTTCCAAGCCTGGTTTCCTCTGACCCGCTTTGATGCTGGTGTCTAGTTGTCTTGTCATCTCCTCTCTCTTCTCTTCCATCTCTCTTTCTCTCCCTCCCTTTTGGTGTGTCGAGACAACGGGGGTGCTGGGAGCTACTCGCCACTCAGCGTTCTTTATCTCTTTCTTCCTCTTCCACTGTCTTATTTTCTCCTTCTTTTTCTGTCCATTTTTCTTCTAACTTACTTCTCATTCTTATCTGTTCTGATGCACATCTCTTTCATGTGTTGCTTTTAGTTTTTTCTTAGACATTGGCCTTTGCTACTTTATATACTATTCCACATTTTTCTATTGTAAACTTTATGTGTGTTGAATCTAAAACTAAGCTGTAGTATATCCTGTGGCTTTACATGTTTGTCTGTCTAAGGGATGGGGCTACTATTATTTGCTACTTTTTTTAACAAACATACACAACATTTCAACAATATGTTTTGCCATACTTGCCATACAGAACGAATTTTAATCAGGTCACAACACTGTAGTGAGCTAGTTTAACAGTTTTAACAGTTGGTTATCAAGGAAATTAAATAAATACAATGAATAAGAAATTCTTTAAAATAATATTTTTGCTTGTTCAAGCTTCTTAAATGTCATTATTATCTAAATTAAATGATCCTAAATTGAATCATGTTTTGTTATTGACAAAAAACACCAACAACTAATTTGCAGATGGTGCCTCGGGCTAAAGAATGGGAGAAGGTTTTTGTTTTGGTTTGTTTTTTTGGCAGACATTGTGATTGTGACTCCCTTTAGTACTACTATCAGCTTTCTTTTTTGCCTTACCACCAGATATTTTTTTAGGTTGTTTTTCCTCTTTGACATTTTATATTTATCAATCTTTCTCATTTTTTAAATTTATTTATCTCTTTTGTTTCAAGCTCTATCTGCCTCATACCTGGGCAGTGAGTGATATTATTCCATTAAAAAAAAAAAATAATAATTAACGTTGTGTGTGATCTCAGTCTCATCAAATTTAATTTTAATGAACATTTAAAAGTTATATTTTTCAAATGAATTTATATTTTTTTGACAATGGCACTGATATTCTGGCTCTTAAACATGTGTTTACATCTTTGGTTTCTGGGTACACACTGAATTTCACAATATTTGGCTTATAATTTAAATAATTCAGTTGGGTTGGTAATGCAACTTTTATTTTTATTTTCTTTTACACAACTTATTTAACCAGTCCTTGAAAACTACCTAAAGCCAACAGCCTTTTTTGGTGCCTAAGCAAAATACGCAGTCAAGGTGTTTTTTTTAACACCTTGGCTACCATTATTTGCTAATGTTGACAAAATTCATTTAAAATAGCCTGGAAAGTATGACACGACTGTATATTTAAGGGGAGAAAATTTTAAGACCTCATAGTACCATATAACCCTATTAGAGCACTTCACTCTCAGACTGCTGGTTTACTTGGGGTTCCCAGGATATATTTAAAAGTAGAATGGGAGGCAGAGCCTTCAGCTTTCAGGCCCTTCTTCTGCACAACCAGCTCCCAGTTTGGATTTGGGAGACAGACACCCTCTCTACTTTTAAGACTGGACTTAAAATTTTAATTTTTGATAAAGCATATAGTTTGGACTGAATCAGGTGACCCTGAATTCTCCCTTAGTTATGCTACATTAGTGGGTCTAGACTGCTGGCGGCTTCCCATGATGCAATGAGTGTTTTGTCATCACTGTCCCTTTTCAGTCATTATGTGCTCACACACCACTCTGCATTTAATAATTTAATCAATCGTTGGCTCTCTTATACAGTGTGGTTTTTGTACTGTCTTCCTCCCCTCACCCTCAACCTGTCACTGCAGATGGCTGGCCCTTCTTGAGCCTGGTTCTGGTGGAGGTTTCTTCCTGATAAAAGGGAGTTTTTCTTTCCTGCTGTCACAAAGTCCTTATTCACAGGGGGTCATCTGATTGTTGTTTTGTTTTTTTTTTTCTATATTATTATAGGATCTTTACCTAACAATATAAACCCTCTTGAGATGATTGTTGCGATTTGGTGGTACATATATCACTGAAGAAAAAAAAGAATTGAAAATTTTAATTGAAAATTAATTTCAATGATGCCTTTAGTCACAGACATAATTGTTAGTGATAATTAAGTATTATTTGTGCAATACCCCATTGGTACAGACAGAGTTGTTTGTGTGCCACCATTTAAATGGTGTCTTAGAATGCAGATTTTGTATACACAATATATATATTTCTTGCTGTGGTTGTGCTTTGTCTTATCTGAGTTTAATCTTTATATAGTTCATCATAATATTTGCTAGGGTACTATAATAGGGTATTATACTAGGGTATATTATATTATATTTTTCCCAGTTGTAGTGCATCCTATGGTTCTCCATCCATCCATCCATCCATCTTCTCCCGCTTATCCAGGGCCGGGTTGCGGGGCCAGCAGCCTAAGCAGAGAAGCCCAGACCTCCCTCTCCCCAGCCACCTCCTCTAACTTATCCGGGGGAACA
>VVHJ01012320.1:4997-20629 GCA_015107715.1 Tylochromis polylepis
ATTAAAATATTTTTTTTGGGGGGGGGGGGGGTTCACACAATGAAACACTTCTGAGAATCCAGATAACACTTACATTTTTTCCTAAATGTGTTATGTAACCATAATGGGCGATTCTCTCTGTGTGTATACTGCAGTTGATGTTGCCCACACAGTGCATCATTAGATGGGTTTTATTTGCGGGGGTATATATCTTTATCCCCAGAGAGGATGCAGAGTAATGGCTCAGAAAACTGGGTCCACTTAGTTGGACATCTGTTGGCCAAATGTAAACAACCAGAGATCGGGTCAAGTCCCACTACAGGCCCAGCAGCATCTAAAAACAACCCAGTCACACAGCAACTTTGGAACCCAGCACAAATGGTAACCCGTGCTGCAAAGCAGGTCCTGATGGCAAGTCAGGTCTTAGAGAGAGAGAGAGAGAGAGAGAGAGCGAGTGAGCGCAGCTTCGCACTCAGCGTGTGGAAATCCTGCTTACCACATTGCACGTAAGCAGGCTGGTATGTGCTGCTGCAGATCTGCTCAGGGTTCAGCGTGGGTGGCCTGAAAAACTGTTATTACTTTTCCTCGGTGGATACCCTTTATTAAAATCTCATATTCACTTCAGTTTGAATAAAGTAAGAAAACATATCTGTCTCTTTATTCACCTAACGATGTATAATCCAGGTGAGAGACGAATGATCAGCCTGCCAAGCCTGGAATTATGGATTATCATTACAGGGAGGGCACACAGTTTCTTTCCAAGCGGAGTTTACTCACAGGGTAACGTCACTCAGTGGAAACAACAGATTTGTGAAAACCACTATTGGAAAGTCATTGTTTTTCTATATTGGTACACACTATTAGTTCAAGTGCATATCCTAGTATTGAATAGGATGGGTAATTATGGTTTGTCCATTAGCTTGATAAAAAACATATTGATGTAGGAGCTGTTTGGCGTGGACCTTTATGTGTCTTATATCTACTGGCCTGGGGACACCTTATCCCTGCAAAGGACCTAAACTAACAATTTCCATTAAGAGGAGTTCAAGGAAGTCCTTCTGCACTTAAAAGATTGTGGACTCGCTCAGCTAATGAAAAAAAAAAACTAGAAAAAACTAGAACGTCACTGATGCAGTAGCTCATCTGGCACATGATCCATTATAATTTACAGGTTATTATAATGTGTGAAATGCAGAAAGAAAGTGATAAGTTTTCCTATCACTGGCTGGCTGTATTGCACAAACTAATGAGAATTCAAATCCACTGAGAACGACAAATATGACCCTGACCCTGAGGGTGATCACTGTGCATAAGTTTGATTAAACCCTGACTCATAATGTAGCATGCCTAGTGATTCTTGTAGATTGTTGACAGATCGATGGATGACGGATGACTTCCCGGCTCATTAGTCCTTTGGTTGGATGAGCTGAAAATTAAATCATGATTTCAGAAAAATCATTCAAATATTTGTGTTTAGGTCAAAGAGGAACATATAAATAAGATTCCTAAATGGTCACCTGATTAATCTTTATACACAAATTGTCACAGCACAGTAATCAATTATATCAGCTATAAAGTGTCCTTCATCATGAAGAAAGATGACACAATGATTAGAGTAAGTAATGACCTAATTAAAATATAATAATAAAAATACTATAAAAGTAAAATGTATATACATATAAATGTAATAAAATAATAATAAGAAAAACCTATTGATTACATGACTGACCTATTAAACGATGGTGGCTGTCTTGATGCATGTTGGAACAGTAGCTTTAGTAGTAGTAGCAGTCATCCTTACCACACTGAGAAGAGTGGTCATCCACCGAGGATGTGAACCTGGAGACGGTGGTGGTGTTGGAGGTCTCAAAGTGGTTGTGAAAGCATCAGGTAGTGATGGTCCAGAGGGCATTGTGCAAGCAATAGAGGTTAAATTATCATAGCTGGCTTAGCAGATGATCACATGGAGCTGTTTAAAACAGACTCAATAGCTTTAATGAAAAAAGAAGCATTGACAACTTTAGGAGCACAAAAATCATCATCTCTTCTACTTATAATCTGGGCAGGGAAACATTTTTTCCCATTTCCTTTCTTTATGCTTGGTTAAGCTACGAAGGTGTAGTCTTATATTTACCATACAGATGTGATATCAGATAGCGGTAATGATTTTCCCATTCAGCGTGCAGTATCCAGTTTAAAATCCATTCACATTGATGTGTCCTGGATGACGTAGATGAAGTAGCTCTTGAGCTCATATGACCAGGATGTGGTAGCACAAAAACTACTGGGAACCCATTAAGATATCACATTGCCACAGAAAAAAGAAAAAACATTTTGGCGTCACTCATCTTAGCAGGGCTCTCATGTAGCCCTTTAAAAGCACTAAAACCTTCCTGGAAGTTCAACAGCATTACAGCCCTGCTTGGTTGTCCACCCGCGGCTATTAGGACATTAAAGCTTTGGCTGGGTTCCCAGTATCTGCACATCCCCCTGTTGCCTGCTTGTCCACCTCCTTGCAATTAGTGGTACTGAGGGGCAGCATCATGACACCAGAAGGCAGATTTAAAAGAAGTGGCAGTGAGAATCTTCTATATCATCACTTATTTTACATTCTTTGTGTAGTGTACCCACTTTGACATTCCCTACTTCATAACGGGAACAAATCTGATCTGCTCCTGTCATTCAGTCTGGCTTTTTTTTTTACTGCATATGTTAGATAGATTTAGTTTGCCTTCAGTCAGTGCTGAATAAGACTTACCCAGCAAAAATAAGTGTGCAATCTGGGAAGGGAAAAAAAAAGCAGATTTTTGTGCTTGTGTTTGGTGGTAAAATTAAAAATACATAACTCAACTTTGGTTAATATATGCTGAGCATCAGCTGGAAGTCATAGATTAAAGCAGGAGAAATGAGATGTTGAGCAACATCAAATGACACCACTTCACATCAAGCAGAACACGTCACACAGATTCCCTTGGCGGACGATGAATCACTTGGCACCGACTTAGAGCAGCACCTCACGCCAGCAACATTCTACTCACTCAAGGCTGGTAGCTTACTGGACCAGCTGAGCTTAGCCATGGGTAGAGTGGTCTAGGTAAGGTGGCATCTGTCAGCCTATTCAACATATACTTGACTCACCAGCCTTTGTAACACTGCCTCTTACAGTCAGTCGCTAGTGACTCAGCGTTATAGCCCAGTCTAGTAAACACCACCTCCGCCACTCTAGCAGTCTGTCTGTTACATCAGATCGGTCATAGGTAACCATGCCCGATACCTGCACTTAAACACCTGCTGTGCTGTCTGCACAGGACACTCAGATAGCCCCAGAAGGCTGAAACAGCATTTCACATTTCACAATGTTTTTTTTTCCTGTCAGTGTGATCAAAGCCTACCTCTGTCTCCTGAATATTCACATCCATCTTTGAACTCACTGGTTCCCTTTTTCTGAGGTAATAATGTAATTGTACATTATGAAATTATTCCTGGCCTGTCTGTCCACAGGGCAGCATGCCAAGACCTTGTCCAATTAAAGCAACACACTCCATGTGGTGTGAGTTAATTAACATCATAGATGCTACAAAGACAGCCAGACGCACAGACAATTCTGCTAAAAGGGAAAGAGAAGAAGAGCAGGTTTAGCTCTTTGAAAGTCGTGCAGTGACGTCTGGCACTGCCAAAAGCAAGTTGGGGTTGGTGCAACTTTCTGTGTTTATTTTTGTGCTTGTGTTTGTGATCTTTTATTAGATGTGTTTTCACACATTTACTTTCCATTTTCTCTAAAGTGTAGTCAAGTATCCTTCAAGAACCAAAAGCACTCTGTGTCACACTGCTGATAAAAGAATATTTCTGTGTCCCTACAAGAATGGAAAGTAAATCACTGCTAAGGTGTGGAAAGTGGACATTTTTCTTTTCCCATTAAAGTGCAGTTGTATTGTTTGGGCAGCAGAAATTATTTTCAGTTGGTGGATGTGATTCATAGAGCTGTGGTGGGCTTAGAGTCTTAACAAGAATTACAGACTTGTAAAATATTCCTGTGAAGCTGACTGCTTTTTGAAAAGCAGAGCTGGCCCATTTTATTAGTTTTTGTGTTTTCTGGCCTTGAGATCATTTTCAAGCCAATATGTTGTTATATAAAGATCAGTGTGGACCATGAAACACAGAGCACACACTGAGGCAATTTTATCCATGAAGCTAAAAGTATTAAGTGTTGAGTCTTTGTTGTCCGGGATCCTGCCAGTTTTTCCCAAACAACTTTTGTGGCTACTCTGGAATTTGATGATACAAGCATGTGCACTCTGGGCTATAAATTGGCTTTTTGGAGAGGATAAAGGAACAATGTATCCACAAATTACCAACCATTTTCATTCTATGGGTTCCAGTGCTATGAGATCTTTAAAATATGTAAGCATGTTTGCTATCTTAAATACCATCTTCTTCACTCACTATTTTTTCCATTGTTTTAAATCATCTCATGACTTCCATCAGTGGTTGTTGTGTGAGAGTTATCAAGGATAAAGTCTGGTTGTTATCACGTGATCTAAGTATGTAAATTTAGTCATGTGATAACAGGTGGATATTAGCTTAGGTTTAGAGCAGGGGTGTCAAACATAAGGCCCCAGGCAAGAATTGGTCCGGCAAAGGCTCCATAGTAATCTCCCTACTATTACTGTTCCTGTGGTGAGGGCTTTATAAATTAATTAAAATGAATTGGCCATGTGGCAGTTCATATATGATCATTTTATGTATTAATAACAAATCAGTGGGAAAATTGTCTTTTGTTGAGCTATTGTTTAGTTGCTTGTCTCTATTTTCTCCTAAAGCCAAGTTTTAGACCTGAGATGACCGCTGTTTCCCAGACAGCTAGAGTTATGTTCCTCTGGCATTTAGTCAGTGTCTAGCCACTTAACCAATACAATGAAAACTAGAAACCACAGCCAAAGGAAAGCTAGATGTGGTTACATCATCCGACACCTCCAGCCATTCTGTATAAAACCACTTTAGATTACTAGTGTTGTGACTGGCACTGCACTTTCAGGTCTGAAAACTGAAGCCAGCATGGGAGTGTACTGAATCATTTCTAATGGCCAGCAGGGTGCTGGGAAGAAAAAAGCCTGAGAAAATTATCCTACCGCTCTCTTGATTTCATAGACGGTATATAAAAGATGGGCACAGCTTTCTAGTGTGAAATGTGAAGCCAGTGCAGAAGTACCTTTAACCTGAATTTTGTTGTAAAGGCCAGCAGAGGGCCGGTTTCCAAAATTTGCCTGGTTATGGAGAACTCTATGGGAAAATGCTAACTGAACTCAGTTTATGGCATTGACCGTTAGTTTTAAGTAACTAAAAATACTGTAAATACTGCCATTTAGAGTAAAAAAGGAGGCTAATGTGACATAATCTTTTTGCAGGTATATATTGTGTCAGACAAGTCGCTATCTGGTTTCAGATTTCCTTATCACATCCTGTTTCAAAACACCATGTTGATGATGGCCTAAGGACTTAGCTTGAGGATTACCACACAAAAGTTAATATAGGGGTGAAAGCTTCAGAAAAAATATGAAACTGTATGTCATTAAAAAATGTCTGATATTCTATATGTTACAAGCTTAAGAATGAACCCTGATGCTTTGTCTTTTTTTCCCCCCTTCTGGCAGAACGATGCTGTGAGTGGATAAACAGAAGAGTAGCAACACCTGGTTTCCTTACATGGTACAGAGGAGATGTTCCCCAGTCACCCCACTCTGGACCACAAACACAGCATAACTGGTGGGCTAGCCATACTGTAGTAGCTAGAAGTGACTACTGCCCCCTTTCTAATGAGCACAAAATACCCACGGACTAACAGAATCAGGCGAAACAGCTGAAGAAAGCCTGGAAAGCCACACAGAAGAATGTATTGCTGCTTCTACAGCAGAGAGATGGATGCATTTATCTGCTTATAGGGTTTAACTGATTCCCTAAAGTATCTGCCAAGGCCTGGAGTACCCCAAACAAATCCAAGATGAACTGGATAAACTGTACTCGCAAGTGAGAAAGCTTGCCTATTTAAAGAAAAAAAAAAGAAGAAAAAAAGCTTATTTCTAGATATAACATGTTTATTAAACTGCTGTGTCACTTTGTGTTCAGTAGCAGTTAGACACAGTTGTGGGTTATCTATTTGGTGATTTATTTATGTGAACTAGTCAGAGAAACTATATGAGTGGCTAACAATCTGATTATGTAATGGCTTAGGTCGATGCTGAGCATCTCACTTAGAGTAGAATGTTTTTTGTTACCTACTGAAACCAGACAAAATGCCTCTGCAGCCATGGTGAAAAACAAACATCTTATATAAAATGTTTTTGGTCTCCTTTCTGCAAAACAAGCGATTTCTTGAAACAGTGTCGGAAAAGGACGTAAGGCCATAAAAATAAACTGCCGAAACTTCTATCATGAGGGTTTTCCATCTTCACACAAGCATTAATGAGGATCAGGGATGCCTTCACAACAGCCAGAGTCTTTATGCTAATTTACACATATCCTTATCCCTTGGCAATGAGCCTACATACCTGACTGAAACCCTTACTTATCAAATTACGAGTTTGTGACAGTTTTCTATAACATCACCCACTGACCTATTTGACCTTCCTCGTTATTAGGGCTGCCTGAGATCAGCTTCATTAGCAATATGACACAAAACAATATCCATTAGTTTCTTTAAACAAAGTGCTCCAAATTCCACATTGGTAACAGGCAACTGTAAGTAACTAGCCATAACATAAAATGTTTCCAAAAGAAATATCAGTAAACCCCTTTCACCATCAGCAATAATGTACAGTATCTTAACCAGAGGATCACATGGCATGTAAAAAATCAGTCAGAGTCAGCTAAATGAGCAATGGGTAATTACTGAGGTGTATCACAGAATTTTTGGCTCAGTTTGCATTTAATAAGAAGGTGATGTCAATTAAATGGAGATATAATATTTCTGGATAATGAACTCATTTTATTTGTGTCAGCTCCGTAAGAAAAAAGACATTAACGATTATCTCTTACTAAAGGAAACTCTTGCACACTTTTTCTTTTAACTCTCAGTGTATTTCCTAGTAAAAACTGTCAATTATCATTTCAAACAGCCACCAGTATGGTATTTATTTATTTAAATCTTTGTTTTATTTACGCCTCAGATCTAAAACCTGTGATCTGGCAAATGTAATGGGGGAAATAATTATTTGATCCCCTGCTGAAATGAACAGTTTCTAATTTTTATAGTAGTTTCATTTTAACAGAATCTCAATCAAAACTCCAAAAAACAAAAACACATTACATAAGTTATAAATTGATTTGCACGTCATTGAGTGAAATAAGTATTTCAGTTGTGCAAAACATGACTTAGTGCTTGGTAGAGAAACCCTTTAGCAGGTTTACGCACATCTCAGGAGGGATTCTGGCCCACTCCTCTTTACAGAAACTATCAATCTTGAGGTTTCTTGGCTGCCAGGTGACAACTCTAAGTTCGTCTCCCTCCACAGATTTTCTAGGATTGAGGTCGGGAGACTAGCTAGGCCACGAGCTTAATGGGCTTCTTCTTTGTTGCCTTGGCAGTACAGTGTGTTGTTGCTGGAAGACCCATCCACAGCCCATCTTCTGGCTATTAAGTGGCCAGTGGACTGTTGTTGTCACATCCTTAGTAGAAAGATAGTTTCATAGCACAATGTTTCCACTTTTGTGCTTGACTGTGGGGATGGTAATGTTTGGGTCATACTCAGCTTTTCTCTTCCTACAAACACGGGGGGTCGAGTTGATGCCAAAGAGCTTGATTTTGGTTTCATCTGACCACAGCACTTTCTCTCAAGCCTTCTCTGAGTCATTTAGATGTTCAATGGCAAACTTAAGACGGGCCTGTACATGTGCCTTCTTGAGCAGGGAGACCTTGCTGGCAGTGCATGCTACCAACGGTGTTCTTGATGATTGTGGTCCCAACTGCGTTCGGATCAATAACAAGCTCCTCCCATGAAGTTTTGGGCTGATCCACCACCTTTCATATGATTATCCTCACTTCATGAGACAAGATCTTGCATTGAGCTTGAGACGGAGAGTCATGTCGTCCCTGACATCCCTTTGGTCTCACCCATGGTCGTGGAGAGGTTGGAGTGGAAGAAACTGATCGTGTGAATACGTGTGCTGGGCACAAAGCCAATCTATGGGATCAAATACTTATTTCACTCAATGGCATGCAAATCAATTTATAAATTTTATGTGATTTGTTTTTCTGGATTTTAAAGTCGGAAAAAAACAAATTCAGCAAGGGAGAAAATAATTATTTCCCCCACTGTGTGTAGGATTTTGGATTGACAAAAAAGTGAAACAATTATTACACTGCTTAAGAGATGGTTGCAACTAAAGACTTGATTTAATTATTGATGAATCTGGCTGTTATTTTAGCAACAGATGAATGAATCGCTTGGTTTGTGTTTCAGAGAAAAAAGTGGAAAAAATAAGTAAATTTAGCAGTCAGTATTTAACTATCACAGGAAGATGAAACTAGGGGAATGTTGGTCATTTTTAAAAATTAATCAATAAATCAACTGATTATTAGAGTAGGAAAAAAACAAAGTTGACTGTTTTACCTCTTATAGTCTAGGAAAAGTTGTTACCCAAAGCTGCTGAGATGTACTTTCTCAGCTATCCATAAATGCTGTTCTTTGTGTTTGGGGAAAAGCATGCATATCAGCTGCCGGTGCCAGTTTTTATATGAGTGACAGAGTGTGACGACCAGGTGGACAGAAGGCAGGTACAGTGGGGGGGTTGGTGGGTGTGTGGGTAGGGGGTTGTCTGTTCCAGTCTTGCATCTGGTAGTCTGGCAGCTGCTGAGCACTTTGCATGTGCGCTGAAAGCTAACAGAACATACTGTTAATCATTCAGAGTCGTCTGTCTGACTCAACACAAATACACTGACAGAAACACAAAAAAGCCAACTATTAGACTTGCCTGTTGCCTTCATTTTCCCATCTCTCTGTTTCATGAAGTTTAAGTGGAACCTAACAGAACTGTGGTCAAGTGCTGTAAGTGGAGCCTGCTAGCATCATTCTCCGTTATCAGCAATAATATTCAAATTTGTAGAGTTGTTAGAGCAAGTTAATCCCCATTTCAATAGCTAAAGTTTAATTGTGTGTGTGTGTGTGTGTGTGTGTGTGTGTGTGTGTGTGTGTGTGTGTGTGTGTGTGTGTGTGTGTGTGTCCCGGCTGAAGAACAGAAAAAAATGCAACGTTGTGCTGTTTGTGTTGCCTTTTTGATGTAGAGTAAAGAATTTCCTGGGAAATATCTGACAGGTTGTGACAGGTAGGCATAAAGTAGGGCCAGCGTAAATGGAAACGACTGCATATAAGTACACAGATTTGAATGTATTTTGTCACCATTATTTTTTTTAACTGAAACAGATCCATTGGCATTGCAGATTTAGATATAAATGGAATCATTATAGAAGGGAAAAAGCTCTAAGATAAACTCTATTGTCCTTTAAAGACTCTAAACTCTTTCATCTGAAATTAGTGCAAGCTCTTAAAAGAAAATGAAGTAATATAAAAAAAACAATTAAGCAAACTGTTGGCTTTTTATATCCTTTTTCAAACACAGCATCTGCATAACGCTTGATAATTAAGCTCAGATTCGGTGTTAACCTGTTCTAGGTGTACAGTAAGCTGCAGTGGTCATTCTGTGGAGAGATTTGAGATCAGTGACCTTGTCTGTCCTTGACTACTGTGTGTGGGCGTGGGTCTGTGTATGGCCAGTTGGTGGTTAAATAAAGGCCGTTAGTTGTCAAAGCTCTTTGCCCCTCATCATGCCCCTGCAACCCTGATCTGATCCCCCACCCATCACCACAGGTCTTTCATCCCCCAGTGAGGACCGAGCTGCTGGTTGGCCCAAGTTTTATCTGCTATTATCTGTCAGATGTTATGCACCTGTGAGCCTGGCTGCCCCTCTGCATGACGGGCGGCTTTGGTCGCTCGTCCAATCCTAGCGGCTCCCTGCTGTCTGTTACAGCAGCAATGAAAAGTTCTCTGGCTGCCTCCGTCTCTGTCTGACAGCTGCCCTGGAGAAAAGGGTAAGAGAAGCACAGGGAAGAGGAGGAAAAGGGGGGAAAATACCATTAAGATGAGCTGTATTCCCACAGACCAAAGCCTGCCCACCAGCTATGTGCTGCAGCTCACCTGGCTGCTAGATAAGTGGAGATTAGAGGAGAGGAGAAGGTGGAAAAGGTATTAGAGGCATAAGAAAAATTCTCTCTGAAACCCGGGGACAGCCTTGATACTTTCAGGATTTCTTGTGTCGTGCCTGACATTTGATGCCGACGCAGAAAGGGCACAGAGGCAGACAGTCCATGCCGCTATTACACAGATAGGCCAATCTGCACTCTTTCATAAATTTCTGCTTGTTCCCTGTAGTCTATTGTTCGACTTGTTGCTGCAACTGTATAAATTACAGTTTAGTGAGTTTCCTATCTAGTTAGCAGAGAATAACAGTCTGGTGACACTGGCAGGATCAATGCAGGTCCACAGCAGGAGGTAGAGTGGCCCTAATGAACTGAATTGACTGGTGCTGGAATATGATCAGTATTTCTCTGGTGGTCATTATGTTCCTCGTGAAGAAGATCAATGTCTCCTGGGTGAATCACTGAGTATGCACAGCATGAAGGCGAGGCCTGCACTGATACCATTCTAAATACTTAATGAAGAATTTATTCACAATAAGGTTTGCCACTGCATGTGTTTGTGCTCCACACACGTCTTTCTTTCTGTCTCACTTTCAGTCAAAGGTCTGTTTTTCATGCCCCGCAGCATTAGTAACTGATGTCCTTGTATGAGACAGCACTGTTCATTTCATGGGCGATCACTTTTTAAATTGGTGAATGCCTTCTTCATGGTTGATTAGTAATTCATGCAGAGCTAATTAAGAGGCATAATATGAGAAAGCCTGGTGAGATGATTCAAACCAAAATAGGAAAATGGTTTTACCCCGGACAGTAAACAGTTGTGATTGATTGTAGCAGTGCGTTGACCATAAAAGACGTTTATGCCTCTCTGAACCCGTCATAGTGGAACCAGACATCCATATCTTCAGTTTGCTTGGGGCTACCCCGATCTTGGAGTTTATTTCCCGAAAGTTACCTTAATGATCCCTGGCTGCCTAATGCCTGGCATTGTCACTTTGCTGATTGTGGTGTCTGTATGCTGTGGCTACCCTGCCAACAATCATCACGCACACACCTGTACCAGCATCTGTCTAACCTGCAGACAGGCACAGGTGTTGCCTTTAGATTGGCTGTCGACATGCACTAAAGTTACTGCACACACGTTTTTTTCCATCTTCTGTTCTTTTTCTCTGTGCATTTGTGTGCCACACATACATATACACACGCGCACTTATCCAAAGCATGAAGGGGTTGTAAACTTTAACTGTCCATCCATCTGTCCGTTCGTCTTTGGGAGCTCTTTATGATTCCAGGCGCAACACTTCAATGATGACGTGTGTGCCCACAGTCTAATTCCATCATCAGCATCATTACTGCTATTATCCCGTGTCTCCCTTTAATGCAGGCTAATGGATGACCAATAAAGATAGATGAGCCTGGCAGTGTGGAGCTAATAGGCAGGACATGATGTCTGGCTTCTGTCCTGGCTCGAGTCTTTAGCCGATCAAATTTCCCCACAGATAAAATATTGCTAAAATATTATCTTCAGTTATTCCTCCACTCTAATGAATCGTTGTAGCTCCAGCTAATTAGCGTGCCAATAGTTTAGGATAAATCAGAACAGATTTTGTGGGCTTGACTAATTGTTAAAAAAAGGAGCATTATGGATTTATTAAATAAATAGCAGCTGTGAATTTATTTTCTAACGGTTAAAAAGCAACACACAACAATGAGCACAGAGCATTTAACTTTAAACTGTTTTTATTTAACAGCATTTTTGGTGTGTAGAGGTCATCGGTCCATGTATTTCTGTATATACATAGAAAGAGAAGTTGCATGATCATATAATTATATATGCTAGAGTTTGTTTATTTGATAAATATCCTAGTCCCGCTCTTTGTCCTTTGTAGTGATAATTTAAACATATTATTTTGTCCTTCTCCAGTCTTCTTACTCTAATAAATTAGAATATTTAAAATTATACAATAATAACTGCTTGGGTGGTTTTAAAAAAATTTTCTTTTGTTCCATATTGTTGCAAAATCCAATAGAAATCATAGAAAAACAGATAATATGTTAAGTAGTAATCAATACTGAAGAAACTTATTAATCAGAAACTTTATAATCAGTCAGGGGTCCATTGGTGGAAAAAAAGTGGATTTAGTTAAAGGATTTTGATTAAATATTTCAACATAAAAAATGCATTATAGCAAGCAGTTTTATTTTTCAAGGAGCTAAAATAATCTGTAAAGTTGATTAGAGAAACCACAGATTATTCAACAATGCAGAGCAATGATAGTGAAGTGGAAGACTTGTGAACATAAAAGAGAATATATTCCTTCAATTTCACTGTGTTCATAGGTGCAGTGCAGTAATGTGAAAAATATTTGCCCTCTTCTTGGTTTATTTTTTAGCTTTTTTGCATATTTGTTGCAATTACACTTATTTTCTTTAATATTGTTTAGTCATGAACACTGACATTAACTGAGGCAAGTGAGGTCTGCAGTTCTTTAGTTGTAGTTCTGGGTTCTTTTGTGATCTCATGGATGAGTCGTCGATGCGCTTGTGGAGTAATTTTTGTTCACCACTGTCTAGATTTGTGGATAACGGCTTTCATCGTGGTCCTCTGAATTCCCAAAACCCTAGAAATGGCTTCGTAACCCCTTCCAGACTGATAGATTTCAGTGGCTTTGTTTCTCATCTCTTCTTCAGTTTCTTTAGATGCTGGAATGATTTGTTTCTTTTTGAGATCTTTTAGCCTAGTTCATTTTGTCAGACACGTTAAATTTAAGTGATTTCTTGATTCAACAGGTCTGGCAGTAATCAGACCTAAGTGTGAATGTGCTATCGAAATTGAACTCATCTTTCAAAAAATGTGTGGTTAATCACAGTTAATTCATGATTTAATGAAGGGTGGGTGTGGGATGGGTGGTTTATTATGGCCTGGTAGGTTTTGACAGCTTTTTTTCCTTAATGAATGAAATAGTCATTTAAAAACTGCATTTTGTATTTAGCTTTGTCTAATATCAAAACTTGTTTTCTGATCTGAAACATGTAAATGTGACAAATATGCAAAAACAATAAGAAATCAGGTAGGGGCCAAATACTTTTTCACAGCACTGTATAGGCAAATAAGGCTCACATTTAAATAACACACCAGATCTCACATACTCAATACTTCTGTCAACAAACTGCCTATGTCCAAATGCAGATACTGTCATGGTCTCCAGGTCGTTGACCCAGCGTCTTGAGTTTTGGGATGTTTCGAGTTTTCTGTGAGATGTGGTTTATGTTCTAGCTCTGTATCTAGTCCTTTCAGTATAATATTGTTTCATTGTGCTTCTGAGTTTCCCTTTGTTTCCAGCCTGTGTTCCTCTTTAGGTTAGGTAATCTTTAGTTATCTTCTTTTGAATGTCCTTTCTGACTCCCCAGTCAGTCATGTCTTCATGTTTGTTAATCTCCTGTCACTGTCTCAAGTTCTTATGTCTTAGTCCTTGTCTCAGTGTTTGTTACTTCCTATTTATTTTGAAACTCCCTTGTCTTGTGTGTGTTGTGCTTAGTTTTGCTTCCCTATGTCTTGCTAGTCTGATTCTGTTCAGCTGTGTTCCCTGGTTCCAATTTCTTTTTACAAAATGTTGCCAATTTACACAGCATAATACTATCTTTAGCATTAAATGACTTCACCATCTCATATGCATTTGGTCTCAACCTAAAGTATACAGGCAGATAGTCTTGTCTTCGGAACATAAACTAACTACATTCAAATAAATACTGATACTCCTCTCCAAGCTACAAAGTATGTGTAAACAATTAATATATTTAACTCCACAAAATCTGCCCGTAATTTTTCAGTTGGAACTCCTGATTAAATTTTCTATAATTTACACACGTCTCAACTGTTGCTTTTATGTATCTGTCATTCACCACTCTGGTATGTCCCCATAAATAAGAAAATCCTGTATATATGTATCCATCATTACTTATAAACACCTTTAATATATTTATTATGATTGTAGTTGCTTATTATTATACTGATAAGCAACTTAGCAGATGGACTTGAACTAAACTTGTTTCATACTCTTCACTAAATACTAATTTATGGCCTGTATTTTGTATAGCGCTTTACTTAGTCCTTAAGGACCCCAAAGCGCTTTACACATTCAGTCATCCACCCATTCACGCACACATTCACACACTGGTGATGGCAATTTAAAGGCGGTTTTGAGTATGGTGTTTGTGTGCAGTGTTTTCTCACGACACAGTGCACGAAGGAAGCAGGGGGGATTCTCACAGCTGGTAATAATGAAAACAAATTCAAGTTGTTTATCCTCACTGATATCTTCAAATTAAGGTTGTGATAACAGAGCACAACATAAACACAAACTGTTACATTTTGCTACCTATCAGAGAGGTACCACTCTCCCTATTACAAGTTAGAGTACAATAAAAGATGATTTTCAAGATGTTATTTCAACCCAGAGCAAAGGAAGATTTAAAGTAAGATCTCATCTTAGTTGAGTATATTTCTCCTAGGCAAAAGTGAGCTCAATAGAATATCAGAATTAGATTTTCACCACTTTCTCAAGCTTCTTAATTTCAGCTCCTGAGAAACAGCTTTCCTCTCATCTCAGGCTTATCCCAGTATAAGATCCTAAAATGTTTTTTTCTCTCTCTCATTGCACTGATCTGTCTGATCTGTATTTGTGAAATAATCAACTTTTAAGATAACAGTACAATCCAAAAGCATACTTGATAGACTTATAAATGAGCTTCCATAGTATCAGAAATTTGTCACAGTGCTCAAATTCAAGTTGTGTAGTATGTTTTATCTGTTCACACTTCTAAGAACTATATATAAACCATTTTTTAGTGATGTATCAGAACCAATTTAAAGTACACATCTGTTTGAATGGTTTTAATATTATTTATTTTAAATTTAAATCAAAGATGTTAAACTTCATTTTTCATTCTCACATTTTTTTCTGCAGTATTGACACTAAACAGTTCATCAAACATACATACATTCTGGAAACCTCTGTTAAAAAGAAAAGAATAAGGGACAATGATTCCCTGCCCGGAACAGAGTCACTGGGGCCTAACCCTGTAGCCAGACAAGCAGGGGTGGATATACTTGTTCCCCCCTTGTTTGGTGCATGTACATTTGCCTGGTGAGCAAAGGGTTGTTTCCCTGTTCCTTATGGTGGGGAACCAGTCCTATTATTTGCACTGATGATCACTCAGTGATTGGTGGAGTCCTGGAAGGTGCTGCATCTGGGGACATTTGCTTGGTGGGTGTGACGCGACCATGGCAGACCCCAAGACACGGGCATGTTGCTCCACATACTTTTATTTATTTCACACACACACACACACACACACACACACACACACACACACACACACACACACACGGTTGCTGTTACACCGACACCGGCTGCAGCTCTCCCGCCGCCAGCCGCACATAACACCAACAACAAACCAACAA
>VVHJ01012326.1:3240-14887 GCA_015107715.1 Tylochromis polylepis
GTTTGGTACCCCCCCCCCCCCCCATTAATAAATGAAATAATCATTTCAAAACTGCAATTTATATTTGCTTCCTTTTTCAAGTTTATTTTTAGACGGTTAAACCCCATGGTTTAAATTAAGAGGAGGATGTGTGCAGAATATTTGCAAAATAAAAGTGATAGAAACACATGAAGGCTGCTGTGTGTCTTCAGTATAAAACAGGTTGAGATTTCAGCATTTCCTCATTTATCCAGATTGCTTTCAGCCCATATATCACCACGTAGGTCATGCGACATCCCCACAGCAGCCAGCGATGCAATATTCTAAATCTGCAACCTAAACTCGTTCCCAGAGTTCCAAGCCTCTCCCTCTGGCCTTTTTTTATTTAATCTGCCTCACTCAACAATAAAGGTATGTTTCATCTCAGTGTGTCAGGTTCTAGAGCAAGCAGAGGAGAAGGGGAACAAAATAAAGCTGATGTGACAGTGTCACACAAGGTTACTACAAAGAATTATGTTTCTTTCATAACCTACCACTCAACCTAACACACACACGCACACACACATACATGCTACTGATTAAACACCACAAACATGGATTGGTGGGAGTGTCTGTGGATCACAAGGCTAATTGAACTGTCTCCACTGTGGAAAGAACAAGTATTAGTTATAGAAAAATGCACCTAAGAGCGGACAAGAAGAGTGGATGTCTGGTAGACTCATGTTCACGTTTGAACACCCAAGCAGAGATATAAAAGAGGAGAACGCTGACACGATGTGGTGATACACCATCGTGAGTTTTATTTTTGCTTTTTAGAGTTTAGTTTTGTGTAGTGTTGATCTGTCACTGTGTTTCAGGTAAAATATCTCAGGAACGGGAAGTTCATGTTCCCTAAAGCGTGATTTATAATGATTCTGGTGTTCCCAGAATCATTATGGTGTTTTCTGTAGCACTGAATAATTTCTTATGAGAACAAATACTGGAGAAAACCGGTGCAAAAATACCAGTTTTGTATAAGACTTTATACTGGTTGGCACAGCCTTCACATTGTCGTGCTGAGGAACATGTGTGCGACGAGTGTTTTGAGATCCTCACCCTGAGGAGCAGACTGGGTGTCCCACAGAGCAACAGATGTTTAACTACTCTCCCCAGCCACTCCTTTGCGGCCCCGTCACTGCCCCTGCCTTTGTGTGTTAACCAGCGCTACGTGTGTCCGTCTCCTCCTATCATTCACAGACCTCTGTTTAGGAGTAATTAGCTATGTGCCTCCTCTCTCCCTCCACTTCTACCCTGAAGCCTCATTTTATTGTACTGTCATCTCACCCTCAACTGTGCTAAGTAATAATCATCCAGTCTCAGCTCTCCTCCTTCTGCCTCCCCTCCTTTTCCTCTCCTCCTCCTCCCATCCCTCCCTTGTCCTCCTCATTATCTCCCGGTCTGAGTTTTGAAGGCTGTCATTAATCAACTCATTTTGAACAATGTTGAACCTTGCAACCCCGAACACCCACCGCTGCTCAACTAGGAAGTGTTCCATTCCCCTGCGGTCCATTAGGCCAATCGGAGCAAAACTAGGGTACGACAAAAGATACAATAGAATCCAAAAGCAGATATTAGACTAGATTCCACAATAGGACACAGACAGCTGGGGAACAACGGGCTTTATTATATTCTATCTGTTGGGAATTTGGGGGAATTTTCTTCTTAACCCAAAGTCTCCTGGGATACACGGTCACGTTTTACTTTACTAAAATGCAGGGCGTGTTAATCCCTGTCTGACTCCCATATCCTTCCATGGTTGCATGGTGTTGACATAGACTAGATGAATATGTATATTATCTTCGTGACTCATAGATGTCAGGTGAATTAAACTGGACAGAAGGGGAAAAAAAACACTTCTCTACATATTAAACACTTTTCCGGTGAGCGTCATTTAAGCAGCAGTTTATTTGCAATGAGCAACCTGTTAACTGCTCTAATAAGCTCCAACAGGAATCGTGTTTGCAAAAGCTAAAAACCATCAGTAATACAGCCCTGCACGTGCTGCTTGAATAGATGGGAAGGATGCGAACGTGCAGCTGAAGTCTCAAGCGCTACCTTCCAGCAATCATTAGTGTCAACTTTGGGAAAATACCCACAGAAGTGATTTTATTGTGCTTTCATGACAGAGCCTGCACAGACTCTGTCCTTTGCAAAGTCATGAGAGTCATGAGATGATGTGCATTATTCGCACCCACATTGTTTTTGTAAATTGCACAAATTCTATTAGAAGTACACTGCTGCACTAGACCCCGTTTAAAAAACAAGTTCTTGGAATAAAATAAGTGAAATAAAATCAGCTCTGCACTTCAAGAGCGGGGTAACCGTTTTGCCATTTAACTATAGAGGTCTGACAGAATCGCCCACCTCCTTTACATTTGTGTATGAAAAGAGGCGACATGAACGCTTCTTTTACAGCTGAGGGGAGAGGGGAGCGATGGGTTGGCTTGTTTTTCTATTCTGTGGCTTGCTCTTATCCATTTTAACTCTGTGATCGGCATTGTTGCTCTTGTCAGGCCAGTGTGTGTGTGTGTGTGTGTGTGTGTGTGTGTGTGCATGATAGAGAGAGAAAGAGAAAGGGAGATTAAATGAAATGCATTAAATTGTAAATCATTTAATTTATAAAATCGAGGATTTTAACATGAATGGAAGGACACCCATCCTTCTGAAAGAATAAACATTTGCTCCGCTTCTTTCTTTCTATTTCTTTTGTGTTAAAGTGGACCAAGAAGGACTACATTTTGTCAGACATTCCTCCTTAAATTTAACAAAGACAACCCAAAGACTTACATCACAGCCTTTCCATCAGTCAGCTCTTACCACCTTAAAAACTCTTCTTCCCCCTGAACCTAATTCCTGTGTTAACCCTTAAATTTCAGTCATGTCTTCTAAGATGAGAACATGTTGCATTTATTTACACGTGTCTGAAAAGTGAAAGACTTGAACGAGGACAAAAAGTTTGCGGCCCACTTGAAACCCTCACTCCTGATTTCTGCTGTTATAGCTGAAGATGAGGGAATGTGGCTGATGAACAATGTCTCCGTTTAACAAAAACAGATGTGGAACGGTGTCTCATACACCTGATTAGGCCGTCTCTGCTGTGCAATGAACAGATACGAGCTATGCACAAATGTTATATGAAAACAAAGACTTTTTTAAGCATGATTAAACTGGCAGTCTAATGACCATAAATCACTATTCTGATATATTACCAAGCACACTGTTTCCATTTGGTGTTAAATTTCAAATGTCAGTGTCATCAATCTACAGAACCTTATCTCAAAGGTTATGATATTTATGCTTGGCCATCAAGAATGTTAGACAGACGGTATTTAATGGTGAGCTATATCCTCTCTCTGCCTTATCTAATGCACGGAGAAGAGATCACAGAGTAGTAATTATTTTACAGTCGGTTTTTACAGCCTTGGATCTGTCCTACATTACAGTGATCTATCTGACCATCAATGACACTGAGAACGAGTCGCCCATGCTACAACATGGAGCATGCACTTTATAATAAATACCCAAGAATTTGCTACCAAATCGCTTTCTCTCGTTAAAAGAGGATAAATAAACATGTTATAGAAAATATAATAAACATGAGCGCTGCTTTGTGGACTCTTCCTGTGTATTTATGCACACAGTTCTGTGCAGTACACTGATGGGTGCATTAGCCATGGTGGGATAACAGCATAACACCAGACTGACACAAGCGAAACGTATATTTTCAAAGGCACCTTGCTGTGCCCATGCTTTAATATTTGATCAGTGATTTAAGTTAATGTAATTACAGAACATCAAAGCCTGCTATATGCACAGCTCTTTCAGTCAAAGGAGGCGGCTGACAATTTACTTAAATATATATATATCTATATAAAACGTTCCAGCACACACATGCAACTTTTACTTTAAACACGTAGGCTGTTTCTCCTAAATGCTGTGTTGTGCAGTTCAGCAACACCTGCTGAACTGCACCTGCTGTATTTGTCTTTGACATGAGAACAGTTTGTTTTCCCAGGTCAATGGCTGTCTCTTATCAATCCTGTAAAATCCAGCAGGAAATCACACCTGGTGACTGTGGAAAAAAGTCTATATAGATGAAGGCTGAACCCTTTAAGAGACGCTTAATTGCTCAGTCTGAGCCCCTAATTAAGATATTGTTTGTCTGTTTGTCTGGGACACGTAGGAATCGGTTTAGGTTGACGGGAAGATCTCCTGGAAAGCTATAACTACTTACATGCCATCCTATTTTGTGCACATTAATATATAAAATGTACTATTGCATGCAATAGAAGAAGAACAGATACAGCTACTTGTATGCATATCTCTGTCTTCCCTTTCCAAGTCTTGGTTGCATGTACAGTGTGTATAATTGAAGAATAAATGCCAACTGCTATGTGTTTGTTGTCATCTGTGTCTACTTTGCCTGTGTGGTTCTAGTCTACGGGGGGAAAAAACTAAAATTTGCTTTCTCTCAGTTTACTGCCCTTTTATATGCTCTGTAGTGTGGTGATGACGATAATCATGGAAGCGGCCACTGATAAGAACAGTTGGGTTTCTGTCAACCTTAGCAGGCTATAAAGTTTAATCAAGAGTTAGCTGTAAAATGATTAATTTTTGTCATAACTCTGAGTAAGATTACAGCAATTAAGGCAATATAGTTGTCAAGGGTGTTTGCACCTCACACATGTTGGATGTGTAATATAATGAGTGTGTAAGAGGTTGTGTGAGAAAACTACACTTTGACTTCACCTGTAACAGGGTTAAAGACAGAGGTTGCAGACGTTTAAAGAAAGAAGAAGGTCACATTATTAATCTTTCTTTTCTTTTTACATAGTTCTGCTACACAGGTTAATCATTTCCGCTTTATTTCAGATTCATTCAAGTCTAAATGGTACTAACAGGGGCTTACAGAACGCTATTTCTGTGACCTCGTTGTATGCATATGAGGACGAGACCACTTAACACCAGAAGAGTTTGTGAGTATCCTGCCCCTGCGCTGCTGCAGAGCTCTGGCCAATCACAACAAAGCAGACTTTGCCGTGCGCTTGGGTTCGAGTAATTTTTGCGCTCACTGTCGGAGCGGTCAAGTGGTTTTTACGCGCAGAGTTTGTGCACTGGGTCGGAAAAAAAGACATTTTTTCCGTGAGGGGGAATGACCGTGCAAGCTTAACCCGTGTATCAATACCTTAGAGAAAAATCCAAAGTTCACCAGAAGAGTTTATTTCATTGTTTAAGTTTAGGTTCGGGTTTTAAAAACAACAAAAAACGCTTCACACGAAATAAGATCAGTTGTTCAGAGGAGACATCTCGAGTCAGAATGACAGCCACCATGGAGAAATCCAAAAACTTTCGAATTGATGCGCTGCTGGCGCACGACGTGGACCAGAGGACGGACACGGACAGCGCGTCCCCCGGGCTGTATCACGGCAGGAGCCCCGGAGACAGCCCGCTGTCGACCGGCGGCTCAGAGACGCACTCCCCTCATCCAAACTCCTCAAACTCGTCTCCTGAAGTCCTCTCCAAGTCTCACCTCTTCAACCTGTCCCAGTCGGGATTCCCTGCTCTGCATCAGGTGGGTCTCATCGGAATGCACCCGGGCTCTGTGTATCCCATGGCGGCCCTCGGAGGCCAGCACACCGCCTTCATGTACCCCGGCTTCACGCAGCTGGTCCATCCGTATCCGGAGCAGCTGAAGGGGGTCACCGGGGCGCTCCCACTGGAGCCTTGGATCAGAGCCGGGATGATGATGCCCAGACTCAGAGAGTATAACAGTGAGTTTGCGTGTTTGTTTCCATGGATGCACATTTTTCTCTCCTGTAAACTTTACCTTTGTTATTTTCACACATGGTTAGAATTTTTTCAACCTCTTAATTAGTGGATCAAAGTTTTTTAATATTTAATAAAACTTGTTATAACATTCTTCTGCTTGGTATTAACATTTAAATAATAATTCCGTAGTGTTTACAGCAGCTCTTACAGTGTTTCTTTGTAGATCATGTATTTGGCAGGTGTGTTGATTTATGCAGAACAATAAAGCACTTCATGTTGGGAGTAAATTGATTCTACATTTTTTTCTTAAGTTATTGATTGATTGGTGCACAGCTGCATGTGTTTTTCTCTGCGCTCATATGAGCCAAGGAACAATAAGCGCTTATTGTAAAGATCACGAACACCTGCGTGTTTGTATTGAAAGTGCTTTGACATTGAGAAGCTGTAGTCTGAGGACGATTTATGTCATACAAATAACATGTAATGTTTATGGTAAAGGTAACACCTGAAACAGACCTACCACTCAGTCAACTGATTACACTTATAGTGTTTTCATTAAGGTAATGGACCCCTGCGATAGTTTATTACTCCTCTACAGCAATCCTGTTATTATGGCCCTCCATCAAAGCAATAACTGTTAACTGACAGAAACACTGTGATTGGTTGGCCCGTGGTTTCCAGACAGCAATGAGAATGAGAGCAATGAGAAACCAGGATTTGGGATTTTGTAATATTTCCTTTCCTCCTTAATCCCATATATAGATTACCTTTGTATAGGCCACCATATGATTTGCTCCCTTACAGGCCTACAAGTGAAATATGTCGACTTGCAGAGACAAATTAATATCATTGATATGTCATAAATAATTTGTCTGGGCCTGCTTCTGGTTTCTCCTCAGCACCATCTCAGACAGGTTTGTTGGGGAAGTGTCGGAGGCCCAGAACAGCTTTCACCAGTCAGCAGCTGCTGGAACTGGAAAACCAGTTCAAGCTCAACAAGTACCTATCCAGGCCTAAACGGTTTGAAGTGGCCACCTCGCTCATGCTAACAGAGACTCAGGTTAGTGAATGACCATATAAGCAAACACTGACTATTTTTTGTTAGTAAGTTTAACAGCTCCACAGTGTTTAATTTTTACTACATTCTTTCATTTATTCTCAGTTCAGCCAGCTACATTACTAAATAGTCCAAACTGTCATGTTTCCAGGTTAAGATCTGGTTCCAGAACAGACGTATGAAGTGGAAGAGAAGTCGCAAAACTAGGGAACAAGTAACTCCAAGCAGCCTCGCGGACAGAGAAAGAAGAGGGATGGATTTGAAGAGTATCAAACGTCATGTCGGCTCTCACACCTTGAGCCTAGAGGATGAGGAGGAGATAGCAGGGGAACATGAGGATGAGAAAGAGCCGATAAAAGAGCTGAGGGAAAGTTCCTTTGGCTCTGTTGGGTTCACGAGGCATTCAGGAGGAGAAACGGGAAACTACAACTCTTACTCAGAGGAGGAGATTGAGGAGGGATTTCCGGGAACAAAAACTGGGGTTTTCCCATCATAAACTCGTCCATGTTTTTATTATATGGCTTCTTATGTTCATTATTATTAAAATGGTAATACCATTGCAACCCTGTGCATGAAGACGTTGGAATGAAAACAACGCTTTGTTAAAAGTTTTGCTTGGTTAGTTTGGTTTTTACAGCCCGGATCATCTGAACATCTCAGTCTGTTATTAATATTACATAAAATCAGAACTGTTCAATTGTTATGTACCTGAACATTTAATGCTTTAATAGCCAGCTATCCATCCATGAGTTATGACGTTAAAATCAACAAATAATTCAGACTTTTTGAATTTATCTTTATGATTTAAAGCCTCCTTCCCTGTCCTGCCACCTGCAATAAACACATTTATCTTTGTACACGCATGCAATTAAACTACATGAACGGGTGATAACGGCACCTTCATAGAATGTAGTAGACAATGAGACAGACATAAAATAAAACAAATGGTGTCAGTGTGGATGTTATTATTATCCAGGCTTCCTGGTCTGTTACAATACGCTGGACAAAGACTTTGATGCTGAAGTTTATAAACACATAACAAGCAAACTGCCATGTTGCTACTGTATTTTTTTTTTTTAGGAATGTAGTTTGTTTTATGATACTGAATCCTTTCCCTTTGTTTTAGTTTTTTGGAAGTGCTTGTCTTTAGCTAAAGCCAATATCTGCATGCCTTGCTTTTCAAGTGTCCTGTCTCATTCCCCTTGTACTCTGTAAAAAAAAATATACATATATAATTTAACAGTTATAGAATTTAATATATTTACCCTTTTTGCAGTGCAGTGTCGGAGTTTTTGTTTGCTTGTTAATAAAATTTGCGAAAATTAACTTAAATTCATGTGTTTTCAAGTTATTTGAAGAAAAAACTGAGAAACACTGGATATGAATTACAATTAAAGTTCTATAATATAATAAAAGTAGACATGGTGTGGCTGAATGGGTCATGACAGCAATTAAAGGATGTGTACATGCTATGACCTCTCTCTAACATAACTCCGAATCAGCGCATTTACACGCAGTTTAAACTACTGCGGCGCTCACGTAACAGTTTGCAAATGACCCTCATCGGCCGCCGTCATTTCTTCTGGAGGCTCGTTGCTATGGAAACGCCGACGCCAACACCGCTAACCCCTTTCTGTTGTTGGTGTTCGCGGTGTTTCCTTTCTTCTTCTTCTTCTTCTTCTTCGGGGGAATAAAAAGCAGAAGTTAACTGAAGAGTTTCGATAAGGTAATGTTGTTGTTGTTGTTTTTTAGCCACCGACCGGTTTGTGTTCCTGACTGTAAAATGTGTATCCTACACAGGAAAGAGCTACGTTACCGTCCCCCGTGTTTCCTACCGTGTAGAGGACGGAGCGCCTTCTTTCTTTACAGCCATGTTAGCGGAGGCTCGGGGTCCTGACCCGCTGGTGTCTGCAGCTTCATGGAAGCCCTCCATCACTGGCAACGATATCAAGGTAAAGTTTGGCATCATTAATAACCGGAGTTGTCCCCCCCCCCCTGTTTCAGACCTGTGAGAATAACCCACACTCAGAAAGATAAACGGCCCATCAGCCAAAGCATGCTCTCTGTAATAAGCCCGAAGCTGTGCTCACAAATGGGAAACTGTGTTTGTTTGGTTTTGTGCACTTTATTTCGACAATGTAAACAGTATACGGAAAATAATTCAGCAAAATAAACAGTTATCAGTTTTTATTTATCCAGCTTCCTTATTGATATAAACCTCAATAACAGCACTGAACACATTTCTAACTACACATAATATGTACGCTACATAAAATACAAGTTATCCCCATATTATCTTGTTTTTACAACTCCATAACTTTAGCTCCACACAGCAAAGCAGGTAGCAACTGAAAACAAAGACTGACTGAAATTCAAAGTTGCAAAAGCCCTTAAATTATGACCTCCTTTTGTCAAATAACAAACAAAAACAAAAAATATGAATAATTCTGGTAATTTAGTTTTTCTTCGGGGAATTTGTGCTGAATTTCACTGATCTGTAAATTTCAGTATTTCAAGCTGTACGAATAGTGAAATGGCATGATCCTTATGGCCTGCAACGTGAATGATCCGAACTACTTTTTGTTTTTGGAGAATAAAAAGTGAGTGTAGTGTACTTGTGTAGTTATTGTCCCAGAACTTTGGACAGTAGCTTAAATAAGGTGAACCCAGCAAACAGTGGAGAATATGGAGTGATGTGAAAGCTAATGCCTGCTTTGCCTTGTTTAGTGCTGCAATGCTTGTTGATACTTAAGAATCAATATATTTAATGTGTCCTTTCTAACTATCTATTATTATCTCAGGGAATCTGTTGGCATTGACTTTTCACTGTCAACACCATTTATTTGCATCTTTGCATTTGTATTTAATCCATTTACAACTAACATCATTACAGTTTATTCACATTTAATCATAATTTGTTTTTATCAAGCCAAATCTGTAATTTAAATATACTGCGTGCTAAAAATGTTCACTGAATTATTTCATCCATTCCTGTTGGTCAATGTAAAGTTTGTACAAAAGTGTATAATTGTGACGATATAGTTGCCTTTTTTAAAATAGACATTGCTGTATGACTGCTTCAGGTTCACTGTAAATGTTAAATCATTTTTTGAATTTGGAATAAATTATTTGTTTTTGTGTTCTTCCAAAACTCACATCTCCTGTAACACCCCACCTGCCAGGATCAAGGGATTCCCCACGGGCAGAGGGTTGGGAAGTGTCAGCGGCGAGCACCAAGCCAAAGAAACTGCTTCTTTGGACTGGAAAGTAAATCAGAGCTGGCCTGGGAGGACTGGGACCCGGGAAGGGAATTTACCAAGACATTAGTGTTAAAGAACATCCACAGCAAGCTTAAGAAGCTACACATAAGGTTTTTAATCTCTCAGTCATGCACTGTGCCAAGCTAAGCTTTGTTTCATCCCTGCAGATAACACGTCCCTCTCTTCCCGTCACAGGCCTCCTGTGTCCAAGATTTTCTCCACCTTGGCTCCTCACGTAGCTTTCATCAGCCCGGGGACTTCCTTCTCCATAAAAGTCACCTTTAAACCTCTTCAAAGGGTAACACATATCACAACCAGACAGAACACTACTCGATCGTCACTGATTTTGAAATATGAAATGTACTAGTGCTTTCAAATGTAAGGTAGACATGCTTGCATGCTTATGCACCAGTATCTCTGTAGTCAGTAACATTACATGAAATAAACTGATGTATAGAGAGCAGATAAATATAAAAGTAACTGAACTGTTTCAATAAAATCCTCACAAACGTGTGGTTTAAATGACCTGCTATAAGAATATTAAGAGAAGGTAGATGAGTAGATGATGAACTATTTAAATACAGCACCTCGCTTTGTGCTTTGATGTCTTCTGCTTGTGTAACACTGTGTGTGTCTGAGACAGTGTGAGTATGAGGACAGCATTGAATTTCAAGGTAAAGAAGGCAGCTTTCAAGTATGCCTCCGTGCCGTCATTCCCTCTCACACCCTGGAGGTTCCTGAATCTGTGATGCTCCCGCTCTGTGCTGTTGAACACTCCACACACACTGATTTCCCATTAAAAAATGCCAGGTACACAATTAGGTCTCTGTGCGTATTTCATTCAACCTGTGTATGTGTTTTTTATGTTGGGAGGAAATAGAAAATAGAACGCTTGCTTTTGTTTTACTTTAATCACCAATAACTCTTTTTTCTTTTTTTTAAAATCCTGTAGTAAACTCCATACTTACTTCCAGTGGGAGTGTCCTGCACCATTCCAGCTCAGTCCAGAGCAGGGCCTGTTGAAACCTGGTCAGGAGTGTCACACCACAGTGGTCTTCCGGCCACAAGAGGCACTGGTGTACCAGCAGCAGGCTCTCTGCAGGTTTGGAGAGGAGGGCAAGCTCGGGAGCAGCTGCACTGTCCTCCTACAGGGACCAGGTACTGTAACTAAGAAAACCAAAGAGTTTACCCAGAGTGTCAGTGGGTAAGGGTTAGCATTTCAACTTTGACACTGAATTAGGACAGGTAGTGTGAGACTGTCATGACTGTCAGCCTCCTCACTATCTCATTTACTTGTACGTCATGACCAAAGTATAAAATGAAGGGCTTGGTCCACTCCCATAAAGACAACGTTTGCAACATCAAACGATGAAAATGAAATACAAAAGGAGGAATTTTTTCACTGTTTTCCCTGTAAAAGTCCACTCTAGTTATTTTGAGATCGACTTCAAATAGTCAAAAGCTGAATCATTAGTCTTTCAAGCATCTGTTTTACCTGCGACTTTTTAATCTTGCTTTTTTTTTTTTTTTCTAAATTTCCCAA
>VVHJ01012326.1:14907-30586 GCA_015107715.1 Tylochromis polylepis
CTTCTTTTTTTCCTTTGTCTTTTTTTTCTTTTTTTTTTTTTTTTTTAGCTAAATATCCACATCTTCAGGTGAAAAATCCCAGCAGCAAAGGGGAAAAAGAAAATGGCGGCCCAGTGGTGGACTTTGGTCGTGTTGCTGTTGGCAAGAGTTTGCAGAAACACTTTGACATTTGTAACCCCTCTCCGGTGGGTAGTACACATAGATACACAAGTGCAAAAGTTCACGCTCGAAGCCTTCTCCCACACATCTTTGCCTCCTTTCCTGCAGGTAACCGCGTCTTTTTCTCTGTCGCGGCTGCCCGGTGGGGTGCCATTGTTTGGATCACAGTTCAGCTGTGATGTCACCCGTGGTAAGGTGGCACCCGGGGGATTGCGACGGGTTTTAGTTACTTACTCTCCTGCTGTGGTGGATACTGTCTCAGTGGAGTACTTGTCTCTAAACTGTAAGGGCACGCTCAGCCAAAGTCTGATCAAACTCTCTGGACATTGTATCGGTAAGAGGCCCAGACATGAAGGACAACTCAGTTTCTTCGTATTTTTAGTAAAGCACATGTACACTGCAAAGGCTTTTTTTTAAAAGGAAGATAGTCTATAACCAAAAATGAGATGCTTTTCTAAGAAAATCTCCTTTTGCAGGTCCCAAAGTTGCCTTGTCTTCCTCTGTGGTGGATTTTGAATGTGTTGAAGCAGGAGGATCAGTTGTACGGACAGTGGAGCTCATTAATACTTCGACTGCTGAGGCTTTCTACCAATGGGATATTGACTGTAGTGGGAACAGTGTGTTTAGTATCCTACCAGCAAGTGGCGCTGTTCTCCCACATAGCCACACCAGAGTGAAGGCGGCCTACAGGCCCACGCAGCCTAATGCACACTACAGGAGAGTGGCATGTCTCGTACTGGATGGGGTAAGACATGTAAAACACATCATGGAGACAGAAGTATTTCTACCTCCGTGCTTACATAATGTCCCTTTTAGGAACCGGTTTTTCTTGACCTGATTGGTACCTGTCACTCAGCGCACCAGAAACCCGCCATACTAAAACCTGAACACTTGGTTCTGCACACGCTTCAGCAGGACTGCAGACAGAATTCACCACATGCCCCGGGAGCCCTGCGGGAAGGTCATAAAATAGAGTCTGACCAGAAGGGGGTGCACTCCCCTGTGGAGGGGGTATGCTTCCATTTTCACATTTCTCTATTTAAATATCAGTGAAGGCTTAGGCTCATCCCTCTGACTTGTGGTCTGTGTCATTTTACAGCAGTCCATGTCAATCACCGCCATGGGAGAGTTTTACCGAGCCTGCTTGGGCCACACGGATCCTCTCTCTTTGAGGTCTTCATTGTCATTACTACATGTATCTGTGGCGCCGACTGAACTTCTGTTTAATCACAAACATACATCCTCTTCATGTACTTCATCTGCTTTTACGCAGTCTGTCTCTATCACAAACCACACCAGGAGGAAACTCGGGTATGTCTTTGTGTCCTGGAGTGTGGCTTCTTTTTATGACAGGAGACAGTTTTTTTTGTTTTTCTGTCTTAAATTTTCCTTTAATATCTGACCAGTGCTGCTTATATTTCATGTATTTCCCTTCAAGTCTCGTGTGGACTGTTGTCGAAGAGTCTCCGTTCTCCATCTCTCCATCATCCTGTGACTTGGCTTCACTGAAGTCCACCTTGTTCAGAGTGACGTACGCCCCCAAGCAGCTCAATACCCTGCACGGAGCACAACTTGAATGCTTTGCATACTATAAGGTATTATCATTTTATACACTGCAGTAAACGGTCCATTACAACAGGCATGGGTGCTTTTTTGACTTTGTATAACCTGGTTTTAAACAGTCACATGCTTTCAAACCTTTGCTGTCAATCAAACATCTTTGGATTCTGCAGGACAGTAGAGACACAGGTGTGTGTCCGCCTTGGTGTGTGACCGTCAGAGTCACTGGCCACTCCTTTCAGCCAGGCAAAGAACACTTCACTCCACGCTGCTCCGTAAATCCCCCTCACGCGGTAAGACGCAAGCACAACAAAAAAGATGCACTTTTTTCAAATCTCAACTCATGAAGAAAATCTTTAAGATATTGAATCAAATTTTCTTTCTTAGAAACCGCATCTAGAGCTTGCTGAACCGTTTCCTTTGACAACAGCTATTTCTAAATGATTTTGTTCTACTAGGTGTTTCCAGCCCTCAGTGTCGTTTCCTATCGGACAGTCCTGCTTCACAATGTTGGAGACTTGCCGCTCACTTTCTGTTTGGAGCGCAGCTCAAACCCTGCCCTGGCAGAATCAGTGTTTGTAGTGCCAAGCTGTGGTTTGATCCAGCCAGGAGATCACCAAATCCTGTCCCTCAGAGCAGTGCCAGCAGAGGACAGTTTTAACCAGGGGTTTAAATTACACCTGCAGCTCAATGCATCTAAACTCACAAAGGTACGGCCCTGCACAAGGCCCGTCAGTCAACAGTCACTCACTTTTTATTTTATTTTTATTTTGCTGTCTGTGAATGTCTCTTTCTTCTTCAGGAACTGACAGTTGTCAGTGTGGTGGAAAAGCTGCGTGTGTCTCTGGAAGGAGGCAGCAGTTTATATTTCCAGCCAACAGCAGTGGGCTTGCAGGCCCAGCGCACCCATCACATCAGGAACTTAAGCCTGTTGCCAGTGAGGTCGGTTGGCCGATTTGATTCTGCACTCTTATTCTGGTCGTGTTTTCCGACATTTTTCAGTGTATTGTTTGCAGTGTGGACTTACCTCAGGATCATTAATCTTGTCTACAGCTGGCTTTCTCTGATTTCCTTTCACGATAGATTCCAGTGGAGCATTCCAGAGCCAGACCAGGAGCTTATCTCTGTTGAACCAGATGCTGGTGAACTGCATCCCAATGAGAGCTCTGTGAGAGACTGAGAGAGGAGTGCATGCTGTGCATTTATGTAGACAGTAACTTTGGAACTCACTAGAAAAAAAGCTGTTTAATTTGTTTGTTTTTATTGCAGATCCAGACATGGACCTTCAGTCCGCTGGCAGAGAAAGCATACACACTAGAACCTACTCTAACCTACTGGCCTGTCCAGTCTGATGGATCCAACAAGTCACACCTCACCCTCGTAGTGGAGGGAGTGGGTTCCAGGGGCTGGATAGAGGTGCAACTATTTGTGTGTTTGAGTGATTTTAATACGTACACATATTTGTTTTCTTTTTTGTGAGTCAGTCGAAGCCGTAGACAAATTTTGCAAGAAAATTCAAGCAATCATTCCCTGTAGTTTTGGAACAGCAGCAGATCTTTAGAGGTGCCTTCCTTCCCAGGCTGAGAAAGCCATCCTTGATGTGGGAGAGACTTTGGTTGGAAGTTGTCGAACCGTTGAGATTCCTCTAGTAAACAAGAGCCCCTGTCCAGTCTCCTTCAGCCTCTCTGTGCAGCAGATAATTCTGGATGATGAGCATAACTACGACTCTGCAGCTCAGCGAAGTGGTATCTCATTTTGTGATACTGTACATGTTTACGTGCATCTGCACACTGTACTATTTGGTTCTACTAGTGTAGATTGAATCTGTGTGACCCTTTTAGCCCTACAGCTGGACTTGGAGAGGGGAACTGTTGCCTCTCACGCCACAATGTTGGTCCGATCCACAATCAGACCGAACAGGGGAGCCGAGTACCTCTGGACCATCACATATGAGACTCTAAATACCAGTGGTAGAACACATACACACTCCATACACTTAAATGTATACCACAATTCAACTCCAAGTCATCATTATTATTATTATCGCCTGCTTTTTCCCACTCTCTGTGTCTGTCTGTCTGTCCCCAGGATTTGTGATGTCATCTCCTCAAGCAGTTTGTGAAGTGCGAGCTCGGGGTGTGTTTCCCACCCTGCAGGTGATTGATGCGTGGAGCTGTGGCCGTGTGGGTAGACTCAGCAAGACTCACATATGGAAACTCTTCTCACTGGACTGCCTGAACAACCAGCTGCTGTCCAACCCGTCCTCTGAAGAACTGACCTTTCGAACTCCCACCAGGCACAGGTCGGTGTCTGAAAACAAGCAAAAAAAAAACCCAAAACAGAAACGTAACACTGGAATAATTAAACATTTTTGGTGTTGTTGTCTGTTGTCTTTTTTGTATTTGATTTATTTTGGATTTATTATAGAACAGTTTGTAACTCCTGAATGGTAAACAGTCATTTTAAACCTACGTTGTCTGGGTGTGGTGTGCGCACCACCCTGTTGTCTCCATCCGTCTCTAGCCTGCACAGAAGTCCTTCCATCTTCACCAAAACCATGCTGGATTTCAGCTTTGGTTCCGCTCCTGTCAATTCAGACCCTTCAAATTTTATGTTGATGTTTCACAACCCTGGATGTGTTCCTGTAGACTGGTATGTAAATAACATACCATAAAATATACAATTATTACAGGGATTTCAGCATAACAGACCAGTCTGCTCTGTACATCCTATTATTTGATCATTTTTGTAGTTGAAAGTAGAGTGTATGTGACGGTTTGAAGGTAAATTCTGCTATCTACTGATTTTTGTCTTCTTCTTCGATATTAGGGCGTTCTTGTTTCCAGAGGATCAACAGATAGAGTTGGAGTACTGGGCAGTGACAGGAGAGTTCAGTAACACAGAGCTGTACCAAATGAAGGTCATACCTTTTATGTGTTTTTTTGTTTATTCCATTTTGCGAGGAAAAAAAAAATCAATATTATGATGAGCCGGAGATAAAAAACATGTAATGTTTCATGTTGTTCACAGGTTCAGGACAACCAGTTGTTCAGTGTTTCACCTCGCTCTGGAACTTTGCATCCAGGCCAGAAGAGGGCGGTACACTTCAGCTACAGGTCAGAGATAATGAAGTTACATATCCCATAATCACATACGCATTGCCTTAAATCTGAAGCGAATTAATTTATTAAACAATTAACTAACAAACTGATACCAAAATATTCAAAACGTTGTCGTTCGCAGTCATGTCTTTGCCGGGGCGGATCGCTTTCCTGTCGTGTTCAAGCTCTCATATGGCAGAGAGATCTTGGTGAGGCTTCATATTTGCTCAGGTCTAACAGTGCAGTAATAATAAGTCACCTGAGAATTCTGGTAGTGTCAAAGGTAAACTAGCTTTGTGCTACATAGCTATTTTACTGCAGCAGTGCTGCTCCACAGGTGTCCCTTTACATTTCTGACCTTTTTTGTGATGGTGTGTCACGTTAACGAGTGACAGGCGTGACAAATAGAAATAAAAGCAACAGGTATTTATGAAGTGAAAGAAAGTGCTATCAAAAAAGCATCTGTAACGTTCCGTAATTCAATTCAGTCTTATTTATATAGCACTAAATTACAACAGCAGTCGCTTCATGGCACTTCATATTGAAAAGTAAAGACCCTACAGTAATACGGAGAAACCCCAACAATCAAACCAACCCCTACGAGCAAGCACTCGGCATTCTGTAAGAAACATTTTTAACTTATTCATGTGACAGTTGACATTTAAAGGGATGACGTTCCTTCTTTTAACATCAGTACATTCACTGCGTTCAATTGTTTTCATTGTCTTTGTGTCCATTTCATATATTCCTGTGTGCAGCTGAACTTTCAGGGGGTGACGGTGGCGAGGGATCAGCCATATGTCCACTTTGACTCCCACAGACACTTCTTCACCTCCGTAACTATTGGAGACTGCAGTCCTCCAAAGCAGGTGTGTGTTCTCTGTAAGCGTGTACAGTGAGTGGATGTTTACAGCCCAAGGTTTGCTAAAGGGATGAAAGGATTTGTTATTGCTTGTTCGCCACGCAGGTGTATGAATTACACAGTGGTGGGGCAGTGCCTGTGTGGTATGAAGTGGACACAGTTGCGCTGTCACAGCTTCAAGCTGACAACTTTAACCATCCGTTGCTGCGCTGCCTCAATCCACAAGGAGAAATTCGCCCAGGGAAAACTGCCGCGCTGGAATGGATCTTCTCACCATTAAAGGCTAAGACGTATCACGTACGAATGACATCATACTCTGCATGTCTTATCCTGTCATTTATTTATTCTGTGTTCTTTTCTGAATAAAAGTGAGTTCATGAGATTTGCAGATCATTTCATTCTGTTTTTATTTACATGTTCCTTTTGTTTGGAACTGGGTTTGAATTGTGTGTTGTATTTCACCAGCTGTTTTCTTCCATGGCACTGTTATTGTTTAGGTAATAATAATGTAGAAATCAAGAGGAATTAGAATGATAACAGCTCAATAATGATAAATGGTAAAATATTCTGACTAATGTGACATATGATTGTATTTCAGTTCTTTGCTTCTTGCCACACTCTGTCCCTGAATGTCCGGTCTGTCGTTTCTGTATCACCAGGTAGATGTTCCTATCCACATCAGAGGTGCTGACTCAACGGTCATGAGGTTTGAGGGACGTGGGCTCAGTAGCCTTACACAGGACTCCTCAAACCGCTGTAACAGCAGTGACTGCCAAGCTTTGGTACCCTGTGTTAAGAGGGTGCCCTTCCCGGGACAGGTGAGACTACATTAATTTTAATCTTATTTTGTGTACCATTCAAATATTATTTTAATTGAATTCTAACATGTTTGCTTTATGCAGGTATTGTTCCTGTCTGAGGACAGCATCTTTCTAGGCGACATCCCTGTGTGCTCACAGTCTTCAAGAATCTTCTTCCTCACCAACGTGTCTTGTGCAGACACTGCCCAGTATGCATGGGACCTGCCCCAGCACACCAACCAGCAGGAAGAGGAAGGTGCAAAGGTAGCCACAATTTGGTTAGATTTTGAGCAAAAAACATAGATCCGCTCTCTTTGTGTGGCTCTGTTTGACTGTCACGGATCACACAAACATGGCTTGTATTCATTGCTGTACAAGCCGTTATTTTATTCTCTTTCTTTCGTTAAGATCAGATGAGATTTGAGGCACAAGTGTTATGCTGATGAGCTTTGATGTGCTGTGTCAGGTTGTGCAGATCCACCCAGACCGAGGTCGTCTTCGTCCAGGGGAGTGTGCCCTTTGTGTCCTCACCTTCACTTCTACTGATTACCCCACAGTGTATCAGCTTGATCTCGTCTGTCAGGTAACACAGCTGCATCACTGCAAAGTTTAAGCTTTGTTAGAGGTGGCATAAAGGCCCAGTTCACACCACTGAATCGGTACATTGAAGTCTTTGTCATGTTCCACAAACCATTTCTGCAGAAACTGTGCAGTGTGGTAGGGTGCATTATCGTTGTCTGCAGCAATGCTTACTGTTGTCCTAGGAAAGTCACAGGCCATCTTCTATCAATATCTATCTTACCCACTCAGGGTTAGATGCATCTTCTCAGGGTTCTGTGCTTGGACCTCTCCTGTTTCCTTTATACATGTTTCCCCTGCCACGTGTCACCTGCAGGCATGTTGTGAGTTTTCTACCCTATGCAGACGACATGCAGCTTTACTTTTGTTTTAACCCCACTGACATTTGTAAACTCAATGCTTTGATGGCTTTGACAATATCCAAGAGAACTTACTGCAGCTAAAATAAGCACTCCTTATTTTTACCTCGATGCGTTTAATCCACTCACAACAACAACAGAGCTCCCTGTCTATAAAGTTAATATGGTGAAAACCTCAGGGTCCTTTTTGAAAACGACCTCAGCAGGATTAAACTTCTTCAGGCATCCAATCTTGTTTTATGCAGCTCAGTTTTATCTCAAAGAAATCTTTTTATCATCATTTTATCCTCGTTCATCTTCTGTCTCGTCTTAAAATCAGGTTTATTATTGTTTCGTCCGTTTCCTCTCTTCTCTAGGTTACTCTGGAAGCTGAACTTACTCGGTATAATGATGCTTTGCAGCGCTGGGAAGAAGAAAGAAGAAGACAAAAAAATGAATTTATAATCACGGACAAAAGCATCACAGAGAGCCAAAGAGTTCTGATAGATGAGGTCTGACTTCAGAGATAAAATATTACATTTTTTTAAATCATGTAGAAATCTCTAGAAAGTTTTTCACTCCTTGTCTCGTCACAGACACTCCCAGCAGTTCCTGTAAGAAAAGGTCCACCATTCAGAAAATATAAGGTTGTCTCTGTGATTTTATTATTAAAATAATTACTAGACTATAAAAGAACACGAAGCTTTTATTCTGACTGCACCTTTATGCCTTCTCTTCCCACTCTAGACCCTTCCTCCTATCTGTGCCAGTAGTGCTTATGAAGCAGCCACTACAGGTACTAAGCTAACAGCAGCCGAGCTGCGGGCACAGCGACAAACTGCAAAAGTGTGGAGGCGCCCTGAGCCCCCCAGACCTGCTCTGCTGTACCTCAGGGTTACAGCACACTCCCATGGGCTTATAGAGCACCTAAAGAAGTGTCCTGATTACTTGAATAAGCATTATAGGTAAAGTCTTCTCTCAAAAATCGCTACAGAACAATCAGATACAGAACATGTTCAGTCCTTCATTCCTGCTTCAAAACTAGAGATCTGGCTTCTGTAAACCCGGAGCTTAACTGTATGTGCCGAAGCGATACCGTTTCATTTCTCCTGCCGTTATTAGATGCCTTCAGTCAGCTAAGATGCATCATCCTGAAACCACTTCTTCAAGCACACCCTTCCCTACTGGGCTGCCTGCTCCAGCACACAGCCCCGACAAAGAGATCCTCTTCCACATACTCAGCTGTCTGCTACGGTACCGCCCACGTGTACAGTAGACAGCCTGACTTATTTAACAAAATCTGTTTTATTTCATTTGTTATCATTTATAGATAGGTGATATTTAAGATGAGAACTTTGTGACAATAAATTATGCATGTTCTTTGTATTTCAGCAACATACTTGACGACTCTGCCTTCGTCCAGTGTCTGATTTCTTCGGCCTCCGAGCCCGACACTTACCGGCCCGCAGGATCTCCCTCCTCCTGTCAGCGTTTGTGTCCCAGCTGTTCTCCCCCCACCGGACCGCAGACTCGGGCTCTGTTGAGCAGGGCAGCGGACAGCGAGGAGACCGCAGGGCGCTTAGGAAACACACCCCACACACGTGAACACGTATCTGCTTTCATGAGTGAACATGTTTTGATGAACACCCTCCAGAACCTGATGACGGAAGCTGTCAGAGGAGAGCTCGTCCTCACGGCGTGCCCCCGCTCTATTGTGTTGCCACCTGTTAGTACCAGGTGAGTACAGACGCACCGACATCAGCCTTCGCAGCGTTTCCTCTTTCTTCAGATTGTTGCACGAGTCAGAAAGGGACTCTAATTATTCGACGCGTTGTTTGCTCCATTAGGAGGAGGATGCCCAAACCCGTGACCGAGGAGGAGAAATCGAATCTCGGAAACTAATAAGATGCTGAACGTGTTTTAGCGGCTACATGTTTCGTCAACAGTTGTGTATTATTTACATCTCGTGTGAATTTCATCTTGAAATTTTGATCATCTTCAGTCTGTGAGGTATTCGTGTTCTTCCCTTTAAAAAGTCAAGTGAAAATAACACACCAAAGCTAAGGACGAAAGTTAGAGCCATACCAAGTGCCATTTAATATTTACATTAGATATTTTTCTTACTATTATTCACAAAAATAGTAAATAGAATTTTCACCAATAAATTAATAGTAATATACATATTACCAAGAAAAGCTGACAATAAAGTTTAAATATAACTTCCAGTCACACAAATGGACAGGGAATTATTACCCTACCCCCAGCTAGCAGCGGACGCTCCACATCGTCCTCAGATATTACTTACAGGTCGTAACAATGTTTGAGAAAACCTTTTAATCGAAAGTTGAAAGGATGGTGTATAATTTAAGGTAAGGTAAAAGTCTGATGCTCAAATATTTCCACAGTGTTACATGAGAACAGTAAAGAAACGTTTTTTTAAATAAATCCTCTAATCCAGCGTTCTGACAATGTGTCGGGGGTGTATTAGAGCGACAGATCACACAATACCCTTCTTTAGCGTGGCCACGTCAGTCGGTCCATGTCCACGTGCTTGTTAGACTGCCATGAGATTTAGTTGCTGTGTTCACGGTCCTCAGTTAATGAAGCCCGACGGTTTTGGAACTGGCCACTTGGTGTCGCTGGTATCCCGAGCACGTTAAACGGCGGTTCGTCTCACGGTGGATTTTTGGTTCAACTGGTTTGCGGCTTGACCGTTGACAGAGTCGGAGCCGAGCTTGGATGCAGCAGGAAAGATCTTGTCGTGAAGATACCGGATCTGTTCCTCTCGAGTTTGCAGTTTCTCAAACTCAAAGTAAGGGATCTGTTAGCACGACGGGACGAAGAGGAACATAATTAAAGATCAGATTTGGTATTTTTGACCAACATAATAAACATAACACTTTGAAGATATGATGTCAACATGCCAAAAAAGAGAGTTTAACAGAGTTAATTTCAATGAGCAACAATAAATTAATAGCATTAATTTAAGAGTTCATTTCTGTGAGTGTGGAGTCCACTGAAAACAGACCCACTTATACAAACTGCTCGATCTGATCTTAGTTTACGAAGAGGAAACTTCTAACTACAAAACAACACTTAGATCTTCATGAGTATCTTCTCAGGTTTTTTCACACTTACCTCCACCAGCTCGATGCCCATCCTCTGGAGGTGTCGTCTCTTTGTGACTTCCTTCCCCAGCAAGTGTTGTGTGTTGGTACAGAAACGGTTTTGACCATCCAAACACAACACAACTCTACACAGGCACAACACATGAAGAAGAGCTCAATCGCTCACTTAATTGCTGCTCCAAACAAAACAGGGCTTCACTTTTTCAGCTGATTCAAAATGGAAAGCATGTTTAAGCGTCACAGGCGGGAGTCTTTCAGCTACGTTTTCTTACTCTTTATTTGCGTGTTGAAACACAGACAGTCACGTCAGTTCTTACCTTTTGTAAGTGTGATCCCACTGAGACGGAGGCAGAACAAATCCATTCTCATCCAGGCAAATCTCCACATCTTTACAAAAAGGAAGAAATGGAGAAAACTAACTTCACAATCTATCCCAGCACACAGGTAATACACTCACGGGCTACTTTGTTAGGTGCACCTCTTAACTCAAATATCTAATCATCCAATCACATGGCAGCACCTCAGTGCTTTTAGGCTTATAGACATGGTGAGGACTACCTGCTGAAGTTCAAACTGAGCATCAGGATGAGAAAGAAAGGTGAGTCAAGGAACTTTGAAGGCGTTATGTTGCTGGTGGCAGATGTGCTGCTCTGAGTATTTTATATTATACGTTTTCCCACACGGCCATCTCTAGTGTGTACGGAGAGTGGTTTGAAAAAGAGGAGGAGCAGGTCTCTGGGTAAATATGTTTTACTGATGTCAGAGGAGAATGATACGACTGCTCCTGGTTGATAGGAAGGTGTAACTGACTCAAATAACCACTCATTCCAACCAAGGTAAGCAGAAGAGCATCTCTGTGAAACCTGGAAGCTGATGGGCTTCGGCACCAGAAGACCAGACCGAGTGCCACTCCTGTGAGCTAAGAACAGAAACACAGGGCTACAGTTCACATGGGCTCACCAAAACTGGACATGAGAAGATGGGAAAATGTTGCCTGGGCTGATGAGTCGCGGTTTCTGCTACAACATTCAGATACAAATTTGAGCATCGAACATGAAAGCATAGATCCGTCCTGCCTGTTATCAGCTGTTCAGGCTGCTGGTGGTGGTGTAATGGTGTGGGGGGTGTTTAAGCACCAACTGAACATCGTTTAAATGCCAAAGCTTAGCCGAGTATTGTTGCTGACCTTGTCCATCCCTTTATGACCACAGTGTACCATCTCCTAATGGGCTGCTTCCAGCAGGATACCACACCATGTCGCAAAGCTCAAATCATCTCAGACATGACGAGGAGTTCCCTTTACTAAAAAGGCCTCCACAGTCACAGTTCTCAGTCTAACAGAGAACCTTTGGGATGTGACAGATCACGAGATTTGCATCAAGGATGTGCAGCTGACAAATCTTCAGCAGCTGTGTGATGCTCACATGTTGACCAAAATCTCTGAGGAATGTTTCCAGCACCAACCCAGTGCTAGCAAGTTGTACCTAACAAAATGTCCAGTGAGTGTATAATAAGCATGAAACTCAAATGATTCACCTGAACTCTAGGTACTGTGATCACGCGTCACATGTCCTGTTGTAGCTTACCTACAGTGTATCCACCATGAATCATTCTGGTGGAGTAAAATGTGCCCCCCAGCAGCTGTGCTAGAGGACCTTTGACCTGTTTGTAAAAAAGACTTTCCACAGGTGTCTCAAAGGCCTGGCCTACTGAGGAAAACGTCTTCACGCGCAGAAAGAAGGGCAGTCTGGGACCCTGATGAGCAAAGCAGTAAAGAATGATCACTACTGTTATCAAGGAGCCTACACGTCCTTTTTGTTGACGAGTTAAATGAGAAGGTTGTGGTTAAAATTCACTTCTGAGGCCTCTGGCAGTCAGAGCTCATGTTTACATTATGGAAAGTTACAACCCCGTTTGCAGATTCTTACCCAGTAGTACGTGCACTCTAACGTGGTGGAGAGGTGGAGCTGTGTCAGTTGACCCCATGTGTTTTTGTCCAGCGGCTCCCCCTGTGCTGTAGGACAGAGAGAGCTTACAGACATTGTTTAGCCTCGTGCATAAATACATAATCCATGCAGTTATACAGAATATATTCTTGTACTGTAAAGAACCCGTTTCTGTCTGCTCATGTTTTTTTGACAGCTAGCAGAGTAACTAAGATCCATCCATTTTCTTCCACTTGTCCAATTCGAGGCCATGGTTGGGCTGGAGCCTATCCCAGCGTGCAGCCTGAACAGATCATCAGTCTATTTGGAGGACTAATACAAAAACAGGGATAACCATTTACACATACAGCCAATTTAGAATGAACCTAACAGTCATCACAGGTGGTTGGGACTGTGGGAGGAAGCCGGAGAGCAGAAACAGACACGGCGAGAACATACAAGCTCTTGCTGTGAGCTGACTGTGCTAACCGTTCACCGCCCGACTGACACCTAACAGATACTTCTGCACTAAAATAAACACATAACCTTGTGTTTGTATGTGAAGTGACAGCAACAAGTGAAAAAGGTTAGATTAAGAAAACAGAAGAGTGTTTCTCAGCCTGAGTGTTTAAGCAGCAAGTAACAGACATCACATCTGACTTCATGTATATCTGAATCCCTCTCAGACAGGAAATATGAGAACACCAGTGTGACAGAGTTTGTCCTCTCCTCCTAGTTTTCACAATCTGAAATAAAAGCCCGATGCGTACCTTGAAGCCTCTGTAGAAAGTGCGGGCTGAATACTTTGGTCATGTAGTTGAGAGGGAAGCGTTCCAGGTGGATGCAGGCGTGCATCATGTCAACCAGCGAGCGAGGCTGGAACTGTGAAAACCTGTCTGACAAAATGCTCTCCAGCTTTTTAAACATCTGACTGGAGCACTGATGAGTAACAGAACGGAGACAGATTACAGCAGATTTGCAGTCAATATGCAAAACGTACGATCTGTTTATAAACTCTGACAATATGAGAAATCCTTCACCTGCGGCAGGTAGTTGAGCCTCCCCATCGCAACAATTTGTTTGGCTACCTGAAGGGTGGTGTGCTTCTCAGCGTGGCGCACAAAGTTTTCAGCCACAGCCTCAAAGAGTGGCTCAGAGCGCCACCTCATCTGCAGACAGTACTCCATGATGGCCCCGATTAGCTCTGGATCGCACTTCTCCAGCCTCCCTGAGACACAAAATGAAAACTTTACAACTTATCTTCCCTGCCTTACTTTTTAATACACAAATAGTGAAATCTGATCAGACCATTACCGACGCATTGACTTAAGTGTATAATAAAACTGAAAACACACCTGGCAAGTGTTTCTCCATAGCAGCCACGAGCTCTCCATCATGCTGTCCCAGAGTCATTAAAGCAGAGAGGACCTTCATGATTTCATCATCACGAAAAGCTTTAAAGACTCGCGATGCCCTGTGACTCAGTCTCAGCACCAGGGAAACTGCCTGTGAAACAAAATATTAGTACACGTATTACATGTTCTTATAACACTTCATGTAAACACATGAAATATTATTATTACTGTGCTTCCTAAAGGACAGAGATTAAAGTTTGTGGATGTTTAATTGAGAACTGGTTTCTCATCACGAATCACAGACAATCAAGGACGATGCTGCTGTGTCTACCTGTCTCTGCTGTAACTTCAACAAGGACTGCAGAATGTCACTGACTTGACTGGCTTTCAGCCTTCGTGTGTCTGTGTGCAAAGCAGACAGGATTCGGGTCTGCTGCTGGCTGGCAGGCTCACAAAACCGCGTCAGCAGAGAGTAGACCATGACAGCCTCACTGGGAGAGACGACATCCTCCTCCACAGCAGCGCACACACAGTCCAACACCTCTGTCAGCACGCGTGACCGGCGGCCTTCCAGGGCGCACACCACCTCACCCAGGCGGCAGAGTTGTGCCACCCCGATGTCCCTGTTGGCGAGCAGCTCCAGGCACTCGTTCATCAGTGTGAGGACCGGAGGGCTGTGGGCTTCCAAGCCAAACTCAACACATGCTCCAAGTAAAGAGGCCAGTCCCTCTGCCCTGTCACTGCGGGGAAAACCTTCCAGCCTGGAGCACAGTTCAGCGATGGCATCCTCTTCAAACAGTGACTGAATATTGAGGAAAGCGGCTGCTTTACTCTGCGGTTTGGCATACGGGATGTAGGGAGAGAGGCGAGGGGCTGCTCCTCGTGCCGTTTGAGGTGCTGTGCGTCTTCCAGTCCGGTCCCAGCTCGGTCCAGTATCTCTTTTCCTCAGCAGTGGAACCGCAGCTTCGCTCATCAACTTCACTTCTGAGCCGCGCGTTATTTGGAGACATCGCGCCGTGTTGCTGCCAAACTCCACACTTGTGCGTTTTCGCACTGAACCACACCGTAAAGGAAAAGGTGAGGCCGCCCTGACAGAGGCCGAGAGACACACCAAGGACTTCATTTCTCCCCCCCCGAAAGATTCTTCCTGCGTCAGAAAACCGAAGAAACCCCTCTGTCAGTCCAGATTACCACTTTGACACGCAACACAAAATCATTATTGACCCGACGGGCGAATCTACCCACGGGAAAAACATCAGCGCAAACTTTAAGAGCTACTGCAGAGAAAACAGGGCAGTAGAAAGTTTTCAAAGAGTCGTGAAAATGTGCTCACGCTGCTGTGAAACATGAATGTTACAGAAATGAAATCCCTCCTGCTTTCTGTCAGATTGCTGATTACATACCCTCAGTCACAGAGCAGGACCACAGCCCGCTGCTGCATGTTACAGAACTCCCCTTCAGTGTTTGGTAATGACGTTGTGTAAGGTGCCATGTGTTTGCGTGTGCTGCCACACTGTGGTCGCATCATGTACTGCACGCTGGCTGCACGTTACATGCTCGTACCACCGGGTTGGTGGAAATCTGGCGGAGCTGTGGCTGGCCGGCTACCTGTGGACACGTCCCAACTGGTCAGAAGATTTTATTCAATTCAATTCAATTCAATTCAATTTTATTTATATAGCGCCAAATCACAACAATAGTCGCCTCGAGGCGCTTAATATTTGTACAGTAGATCGTACAATAATAGATACAGAGAAAACCCAACAATCATATGACCCCCTATGAGCAAGCACTTTGGCGACAGTGGGAAGGAAAAACTCCCTTTTAACAGGAAGAAACCTCCGGCAGAACCAGGCTCAGGGAGGGGCGGGG
>VVHJ01012327.1:4912-28125 GCA_015107715.1 Tylochromis polylepis
TTAAAAATTAAAAAATATTTTTTATTTTTTTTTTTTTTTTTTTTTTTTTTTTTTTTTTTTTTTTTTTAAATGGATAATGCCAAAGGACAATATTTTATGCATGCGTACTTTAAATCTCTCTTTAACTTACAATAATCATAGTAAAAATACTGGCAACCGCCAGTGCTACTCCTCAGCCTCCTAGCAGACACGCCTATGGTGTCAATTTCAAAATCCTATGTTGCCTTGTTCAAGTTATCACATGCACAAAATTATCAGTTTGACCTTAGACCTTGAGGTCAAGGTCAGTGAGATTTGAAATTATACAAGATTTTTAGAAGACACACCCATCGTATCAGTCTGAAGCTACTACGTCGCCTCGTTCTCGAGTCATCACATTCACAAACTTAGGTGCTTTTTCCACCTGCTTGCTCAATGGGGTGACAATATCCCATCAGCCTTACAGATGAGGGGTAAAAAAGTATCATTAACACAAATATTTATCCTCACCCACGAAGTCATGGGAAGCGATGGTAATGTAAGTGGAGGTGGTGGTGCAGCATATAGATTGTTCAGGTCCAGGTCTTTAAATTTCTTCCCAATCAACGACAGGGCTTTGTCAACCTGCTGCTGTGTCCCTGGAGAAAGATCAAACAAGGTTAAATTTTACCACTAGTCCAAATGAACAAGTAAGAAACAGGAGTTTAAAATGCTTGTGCTTTTCTCCTGCGGTCAAAAACCTAAAGGAATCACATTCCTTCACAAATCTCTAAAGGTGAGGGAAAGATGTGGGGACAAGCTCCTCAGTACTCACCTTCTATGTGACAAATCTGGAACTCCTGTGTATAAGGCAAGGTAGAAATGTAGATCTTTGCTCCAGAGTTCTGCTTTAGGAAACTCACATATCTACCTTGCTTCCCAATAAGCCTCCCTACAAGATGCTGGTACAACAAGACAGGCAGAACAGACAATATTGAGTAAACAGGACAGTTTCTTTAAACAGTTTAAATGAACATTTAATCAAACCCACTACCATGCCGTCTACCAAGTTATGACAAAATATTTAAAATAAACTATATAGACAACTGTTCAGCCTTGGAAACCCATGTCATGAAGCCCACAGTTTGTGTGCTAATGTTAATGTCAGAGGTTAATGTCACAATTCTAATGTAATTAAAATTAAGAAGAAAAAAAAAGTTTTCTACTTATGGTCCTGTGTTCTCCAACATTCTAGTCAACCCAGTTGGCTGCCAGTTGTTGGGAAGATTTGTTTCAGTTACTGGTAATTCCATAATAAGCCAATTTTTTTGTATAGTAATTTTAGTATACCCAATGAAGCCATGCAAAAGTTTACCTTCATAGAATTACAGTACCTTAAAGTAGAAAGGTGTTGGTTGAAATTTGGTGCTTGTCCAGTTACCCCGATTTTTACAGCAATTCTTTCATTACATCTTCAATACAAGAGCGAGCCACCAACTCCAAGTGTCACAATGTCATGCCTAAAACCTTGATATACTTCTACGTCAAAATAAAAGCATTTTATTTCAAAATATATTACGTTATAATATTTTAATTTCAAAATATTCCTGATGCTGATGAGAGGAATTGCCAACATGGACAGGCATTTACACGGCACTCGTCTTACAGGCCACTCATTCATACAGGATTTTATTCTACATGCAATAAAAAGCCATGTACCTCACATGTGCAGCCAGTTTAGAGATGCCCAATTAACCAAACAAGCATGTCTTGCAAAATCCACTAATCAGGGCCATATTTAGGTTGTTTTCTCATGAATACATTAGAATTATCAAATGTAAATTTGCCTAGTTGTAGAATTGTGCAAGCATTCCTGCATACAATATTGACACGAACATTTTAATTCAGTAGTATGAGGTGTACGGGGTTAAAATCCTGGACAAAATTACAATATACGGTTGTATATTTTGCATCACTTGTCTTCACTCACCTTTGGTACCTCAATCTCCCAGATGATCAGCTCAGTGCTTGAGGAGGCAGCATGGTTGCCCTTACTGTCTATAGTACCCATAGTGCAGCCGCTATCCACAGAGTCCATACTGTTTACATCAGAACCTGGCAATGGGAACAATCAATCTCAGCACCAATGTTGACATTCACAATAACTGAACTTTCAGATTCCAGGCATCATCAGCTTTGATCTTGTCACTGTTCAGATTATGTGATTGTTAAATTTATTTTTTTTGGCCTTTTTCCAGCTTTATTAGATAGATGCAGTGAAGACTGACAGGAAAGCGGAGGGAAAGAGAGGGGAAGACATGCCGCAAAGGTCCACGGGTCAGACTTGAACCCAGGCTTGGCCGCTCTCAGCCATGCAGCTTATGACCCACTGCTCATCAACAAGGAATACACAGCAAAAAAGGCCAAAATGAGACCGCTGCTAGGCCAAATCAGCTTCTATATGTTCCGAGTTAGTAGTAATTTGTTACACAAACTCATAAGACTGCATCTGCTGAGCTACATCGAATTTTGAAACTCACTGGTATCATCCTTCAAAAACAAAATAAATAAATTCAAATTTTTTGAAAAAAAAATTTAGCTATTCTGAGAAACATACAAAACTCAATGAGAGATAATCTTACCTCCAGATTGATCCGTCTCTACTTCACATGTCCCATGAGCTCCATTCCTTACACCCACTGCATTTAGCCCCTTTATCTCACACGCTGCATCCAGAGAGTCTTCAGTTACAGACAAAACTAAGCCCTCTGTCAAAGCCTCAGCCTGCACCTGTCCCTGTGTCACTTCTCTTGCTGAGAGGTCTGTAAGCTGGATCACATCACTTTGGTAGTCAAACATGCTGCTTTGAAGGTCCTCGCTGCTAATGCCATCCTCAGAGTGGCAGGTGCTGCAGGCCGAGTCCTCGGCCAGTGGAGCAGCCTCATCACCTTTTAGTTTAATGTTCAACACAGGTGAGGTTTGTGCTTCTTGGGGCAGCTGTGTTGACCAGTGGCTGCTGTGAACAGCATTTTTCTGCTGAATTATGCGACCGACATCAACAGATTTCCATACTGGAGATGAGGAGCATCCATTAGGCACTGCTTGCCCTTCTTTTTCTGTTGCCTCTCTACAATCACAGCCTACCTGAGAAGGGCTTGTCGAGAGATGGTGCTTCTGTGTTGCTATGATTGGCTCGAGCTCTGGGTATAGTCCACCACTACTGCAGTTAGGCAGGCTTTTGTCCACGTCCTGGCAACTTGTGACACTAAGGACTTCCTGGGTGGCAGCTGAGATGACCTTAGTTATAAGTCGAGCAGCAAGATTTTCAAGATCATGCTCCTCTCCAGGGCTACCATGTGCCCAGATGTCCTCTGGTGTTACTGCTGTTGCATTTTGGACCATACTTAGGGATGTAGAGGCCAGGACTGGGGCAGTTGGTGTGCTGGACAGAATTTGTTGGTGAAAATCCTGCACTGGCGGAGTTGTATCCAGAGAGTCTGCTTCTGATGGGTCCACCCTCTCTACATTGGCTGGGATGAGCATGCATCCAACCATTTCATCTTGTGTATTATTAGTGCTGTGGTTCTTTGCAACTTCCCCCTCCGGGTCTGGTCTCTCTGCACCAGAAAGCAGCGAAGTTGTGGGAAAGGAGCTGGTGACTTTGGTAGACTGATAGGAAAATGTGATTTTTTCCAATGTGGCTTTTTCTAGATTACATACTGGCTCTTTCACTAGGTTGAGCTTCGTTCCCAAGGCAAGTGACAAGCTCCTCTCTGGGTCTTTACGGTCTTTTGATGAAACCTGTAAGTTGTCATCTTTACCAAGTGATGGTAGCGCTGACTGTGGAGGCCTATGGACTCCTTGTTTCATTCTCCCAGAATTACATGAAAATTCTTCAGAACTTTGTGCCAGTGACGGTGATGCTTCAGTGTGCTGGAAATGGATCTGTGAAATATTTTCATGTTGTGTTCTCTGGTTACTGGCCTTTGGAGGTCTGTGAATGGGGCTGTCTGTGTCATTTGTGGGGGATACAGTGCCTTTCTCCACCAAACCATTGCTACCATCTGCTGAAGATGTTCTAAGGTCCATAGTGGTTGTAGTTCCCTCAGTTCTGTCATGGCTGATGAGCCGCTCTCTCTTTCGTGAGATGTACCACCACCATCCAATCAGTGCAAGTACTCCGGGTAGTGTATAGGGTACAACAGAGCGAAACCTCAGTGGCATTTCCTCAAGACACTAGCAGCTACACCTGAAAGTCACAACAGCATACAAACACATTTGCATGAGGAACATTTCAAGCTAAATGCAACTTCTAACAGATGTGTGAAAACCACACTTGTTGACTACAGGCTGATTTAGAAAGGATTTCTAGTCAGAAATTAAATTCTAGAATTCCTGACATTTAGACAGCAGCTTGAATACAAGTGGTAAATTTGATGTCAACCTTTAAATTTATTTTAATTTACCAATTACATTCCTGTTTGATGTTCATCTTATATTCATATAAATCTCTTGGGTGTTCCAAGAGAAGAAAAGGGTACAAGGTCTTTGTCAGGGGAGGTATAGTACGTTTATTATGGTAGCTTTCTTGGTACTACAGCAACACTTCATAGCTATAAATAAATGGCTATGAGGTGCAGAGAGATGCAAATGAAGGATGTCATGGGAAGGCTAAAAAAAAAAAGCCTATCAAAGTGACGGCATAAACTTTAGGAGGTATAGTTTTAAAAAGCTCTTACTGCACAGCTGTTAAAGTTTCATCCGACAGGTTTGGACGTTTGTTAACTATGAGTCTATCGTTGCATTATGTGACTGATCAGTGGACGTAAAGGGCATTTGGATGCACCTGCAGTGGCATCATATTCCTTGCAGGTGGGTTTATTTTTCTGCTCCGTGTAGACTACATCATTATTTTCCTCCTGTGGCACAAACTAAAATCTGCGGAGTATAGTGCAAGTGGAACCGATTGGCGGCAACTTGACTAACAATTCCAAGGACTTTAACTACTGAAACTGTTCTCTACAAGAACACATTAGATTCCCCTCCCTATTCAGAGCTCAAATGTGCCAATTGTCACATTAGAAAAGACCAATATATTTTATAGCTCAACACTAAACTCATAGGATTACAAGAGTACTCATTTTCTGCCAGTATCTCTCTCTTGTGACAAACTACCCATCTCAGTTATACCCTGCCTCTAGCTCCACTGCAGCTAGGATTGGCTTCAGTCCTCATGTGACAAATGGACAGACGTCTTGTCATATTTGCAACAATATTGTATTTTGTTCGGATTTTTTTTTTTTTTTTTTTTTTTTTTTTTTTTTTTTTTTTTTTTTTGAGGTAATGGTTTATTTCTGGGGGAAATATATAATATAGGCCCAACATTGGACAAATTGCTCCTACGCGATGGCTCCTGAGGTGAGTAGCCCAAATTTGATTGATGCTGGTTTTGTAGATTTATAAAATCTACCCACGACCGAGAGTCTCGGAATTGAATTAGATGTGGTGACCAGCAATGAACCGCACGGACTGGAGATCATGGGATTTTCATTATCCAGAGCCAGAAAACAGGAACCTCCCCAGGTCCTCCTGTCCTGCAGACACTGCGGGTTTCCGGTGAGATGATTATTAAAAGGGTCCAGATAACCGGTGCTGCTCAGTCTGGAAAGGGATAAACAGCACGGAGAAATTAATGTCAAGTAGGCTCTAACATGAGTTTTAATTTAAAAAAAAAATACATGTAAGTCTAAATAAAATCATTTTTAAAATGCATATGCAAATCCTAACGATGACAAACGGAAGCATTAAGCCGATTGGTTTATCCTTACTTCACTTCTGTGACATTGAAATCAAATCGCTGCTTGATAATACAGAACTACAAAGTTGCTTTTTTTAGAGACTTTTAGTTGCCATTTTCATATTCATCATTTCTTTGACGACGAAGAAGACATTAAAACGTCTTTTCTCACGTGTATGAACTTCTGCTTTAGATGTTTAAAAAACATTTATGGTAAGCTGTATTTTTTTTCTTAAAGGAAAATCGGTAGTAGAAAGAAGAAAAAAGTTTATTTTAGTTTTATTTTTTGTTTTCCATTTTTAAAAACATATTTTCGTTGCGCAATAATGAATTGTAACATAACCGAAGAAAAACAATTTATTTATAGAGTTTAATTTTTGTAAAGAAATAGAATTATATATGTAAAAAATGCCAAATGAATTTAAACTAACGAAAAGAGATATTTACACTGAAGTGACGCTGAAGTGAAATTAATTATGAACCTGAACGAAAACAAAATAGAAGTTATTCTGCAATCACTTGATGAGCAAGTCTGTGCAGATTACAACATCAAAAACTTGTCATATTATTTTTTTCCATCATTGTTTTTTTATTTAAATCAATATAACAGAATTTGTTTTATAGAAATAATTCAACCCGACTTTACGCAATGAGAACTGTGTAGCTCTATTTGACGTCTTCGAAAGCTGTTGATTTTTATTGAGTTAATGTTCCTCGTCTCATCCTCTCCTTCTTCTTCTTTTTAAAGATCGCAGCTTCCATTTTACTGTGTGACAGTCTGTATGATTTGTCTGGCACTGGCACAGACAAACAGACGCACACAGGTCTGTAATCCTGAGGCTCCAGACAGGACCTGCGGGTTTGGCAGCGGCTTCCGTCTCCAACGCATCAAATGAGAAAACTCCTGACGCACAGGAGGTCTCCGGTAGCCTAAAATCTTTCTCACATTTTTGGAAGAAATCTGTCAGCTATATATTCTGGATAAATACTTATAAAAGTCCCCAGAAGAAGAACACGAGTTTTTTTTCTGTTTTTTCACGGAGCGTCTCGCAATAAATCAGCCTGTTTTGCGAGTTCAGCTCAGGGAAGGGTTGACAGCTGCAAAAATGATAACCAATTAAAAGTGATAATATTTCTCTGTTGCTGTGTTAGACTATAATAGCATACTTAAGAGGTTTTACCAAGACTGAAGATGTGATATCGTCCTCCAAGGATAGATAGATAGATAGATAGATAGATAGATAGATAGATAGATAGATAGATAGATAGGAAATGTTGCCTGATAACAAACATTCAAGTGAACAATTCAAATTGATGAAAAATTGAAAATAAAAAAAATTAATCAGTTTTTCCATGTAACCTTTTTTTAATTAATTCATAATTATCAGATTGGAGAATAGAGATTGCTGCCTCGATGAAATATATGTTATACTGATGAAATATTGATGAAAATATAGTTCTGATTCAAATCAGAAAACAATTAGTTCCTATATCTGCTGAATTCCAAACCCCCTGGTGTAGTGCAGCCCTTTGTTCCTGTCCAATCAGATACAGCTGTACAAGCCAAACTCCACAGGGATAGCGGAGGTCAACCTTCCAGCGGATGCTCTGGTCCATCCTGCTACTGGTGCCCCGAGGGCCTGGGCACAGTGCACGACCTCCAAGACAGCCACCCAGACACGCCATTCAACCATTGAGTTTGTTGAAGCCAACATGGTGGCTCTAGCTTTTTGTGTCAGTTCTGACTCAAACACTTTCACATTTCCTTTTATTGTGTGTCAGAAGATGCTGCAGATCAAAATACATGACATGCAGTGGACACAGAGATTCACACTTTTACATTTTCCATTCTCCAACCTGGAAAAGATTAATTAAGAAGGGATCTTTTTCCATCAATGCACAAAGTCATCACTGTGTGACCTGAGCGAAAGGCTTCATGCAGGTGAAAGTGGTCCTGTTTTTTCTTAACAGATGGCTTCCAAAGAAAGATGAGTCCGTAAATGAAAAGAACTGTGACACATTTGAATCAGACTGTCACAGCTCTGCCAAGGAAGAACAGACCAGCGTGGCAAATTAGACTGAGTGGAGTTCCACCAAAAAGGACATCTGAGAATTCTGCCTGTTTATAAAGAGAAAAAGCAAATGACCTTGGGGGCTGAAGTGGCTGGATAGAAAATAAACTGTTTGGAATTACTCTGCACATTGAGGAATAGAAAGCAGCTGCAAAAATCTGAACTTACTCACTTGATTTCTCAGTGATTTGGAAAAGCTTTCAGCGGGCATATTACACTAACCTCTAGGCTTAAAGTGCAAAAGCATGAATCGTAATGTTTTCAACATGTTCTCCACATTCTTAAAGCATATAAATTGTGCTGCTGGTGTTCCAAGGTATGCTCAAATAGTTTTTTTGCATTGAAATGTAGGGAAGCAGCCCTGCTACAGACAAAAATAAAATAAAACGAGCTGGTGCACAACTTGGATAATTTGAGTTACGTGACAATGGAGCAGCAAAGTTTAAGGGGTTTAGGTAATGATAATGAAAGCTGCCGTGGGTGAGTGGTGCTCGAGCAGTCCAGTGAATGACACACTGGAGGCTACGCTTGCACCAAGTTTCAGAAAATCTAATTTATGGCCACTTCGCAGCAGCTGGATTTGCACTTCCGACCAGGGGATACTATTACCAAACACCACGGATAAGGCTGATGGATATGCAGGACATAGGAGTCTTGGTCTTGTTATATTGCCTTTTTCTGACACACAAATACACTGTATATTTACAGAGACATCCACTCAAGCACACAAATGCTCACAAAAGTGCATGCTTGTCAAGGTTATGACACTGCAACATATTTTGTGCACTTTTAAATCGAGGTAATGATTCAGTTTGAATTTTCCCATTAAATATCCTTGCTCTTACTTTCCCCACTATGTGTAACTAAATTTTCAGTCAGTGGGTGGCATTAAACAGGAAATAGCACATATTTATATGCAGCATGTCTCACTGAGTAATTTGGAACTAAATAACCTAGAAAGACTTAAAGCCAGACAGCTACAACTTTAACAGTAACACTTAAATCTGTATTCTGGGGCTACCCTAATGTCCATAAATTGAAGACTGACTTTGAAGTCTGAAACGTACTAAAAACTATCACTGTTTAGTGCTATTTGGTCAAGAATCTGACCCTTTTCTCTTCCTCCATTCATTATTCAGGGAAATTTGACATTGCTGATTATAGGTATGAGTACTTTTTAGTCCAGTCCATAAAAAAATTGACTCTGTGCACACACACACAAAAAAAATCAATGGTGTATCACAGTAAGGATTTTAAGCCCTGCCATGGAAAGTCTAGTCAGCTGCGACCATAATTTGTTCCCCAAGATCCACTGGTCACTGCCTCTGCGAGAGTGTAATCTTGCAAGAGCCCAAAAAGGAAAATAAGCCAGAGAGGAGCAGTTACAACAGACCTTTCTCAGTTTGACAGTGTCGTTCTCCAAGAACAAGATGTAGCGCCAACACTAAATTTATTATCCAGTGTGCTGAGGATTACAAGTTTGTTGATCAGATAATCCCAAAAAGACATATACAGTCATCATTTAGAGTCTCAGATTTCAAATGTTCAAAAAACTTCACTCCTCAAAGCAACAGTTGTTGGAGTTTTTGACTGGTTAATCCTCAGTGTCTTCAGTGGTACTTTTAGTCTGATGGTTTGTTGGTGTAGTGTGGAAAAAAAACCTGTCACACTACATATTTGTCAAGGGTCATTTGACGAATGCTAGGCTAGTGGAAATGACCACTGTGCTCTCGGTTTGGAGACCTGACAATGAACTCAGAAAGGTCAGCCACCCCCCAGACAGCTTCCCCTCTGGCCTCCAGTCTCCACTATCCAGTCATTGCCTGGGGACCAATCACCCCGGCTGCCCTCTCTGTCTCTCTTTCCCCCTTTTCCTTCTTGTTCGCTATCTGTCTCCCTCACTCTCACTCTTGTGGTCCCTCTTTCTCTCATTTTCTCTCTCTCCAGGCTCTCTTCACTTAGTCCTTTCAAGAGCTCCCTGTGTCACCAGACTGATTAAAACAAACACTGACCCTATTTTGCTATCTAATCCAATTGTGCTCTTTTTCTTCTCACCGGCCCTGGAGCACGCAGAGTATTAGGTGTCCTGGGAGCCACAGGGCCCCCTTCTGTGACTGATCTTAGATTTCAAACACTCAGGAACATCACATATGGTGGGTAAAGAGTAAATAAAGTCTTATTAAAATCCATTTTAGCACTCGTGTAAACAAGATTTCACTTGTATCTTGAGCAGGATTCTTTAATTGTTGTAGTTGGTGAAACTGTGCCTGACTGTATACACTTGCATGGTTAGTTGTGGACTGAGGTAAAAGCAATGAGATTCAAGTCTGGGTCTGAGCCCTGCTGGTGAGGTTTATTGAGAAAAGACTGCTGCTTATTGTTTTATTAATAAGGACATGTTGGTCTCAGGTCAGGGCTTTACCTTTGACCCTAAGGAAAAGACTACAGAGCACCAGCTTTTGAGAGTCAAACAGACCCCTGTGCTTATTGAAGTCTATGTATGTCCATGAGCTTTAACAAACCATTACATTTTTAGGACACTATTAACTTTTACCGCCTTACTTTTAGGACTTGATGTATACATTTGCTGCTTGTTCCATGGACTTCCTTGCTCTTTAACTATGGTGTCAGAAAATATTTCTTACACATGAAAGCCATTTGACTTTTTTCTAGTTAAATTAATTTTATGCTATCTATAGTTACAGCCTAGGAGTGGTGTTTGTTTTGTTTGGCTAGCTTCAATGCTATTGTAGCTATTAGATATTGCTGTGGATTTTAATCATCATGCTCTGAAACACAAAATGAGTCTTTGCAGTCAGCTGGAGCATTAAGAGTCATGTCACAGTAAAGTAAGACAGGGTTTATGTGCATGGAAATACTGTGGGAGCAAGGTAGTCCATCTCACGGAGCAGCATGCAGCCTGTGTCTCCGACTGCTGGGAGCTAGCAGCAACATGCTGACACTTTAATATGGGTGGACTTCCAAGCTTCAATTTCATCAAATCAGATCATCAGCCACAGTGACATTAATGATACCATCTAGTGGCGATCAACAGTTATGTCAACTATAATTTAATGTCTTTTCATTTTACCATTCATTCTGTGTTTGAGGGCTAACATGAGGTACTGCACTTTACCTTAGTTTAAAATATAAACATTGAACTTTTGAGTTTATTACACTGACTCAGGAGCTTTACTTAGACATTACATTACATATTAAGAGGTTACGTGGCTTAATGCGTTACAATGACTCTTTTCTGAAATACATTTAGTCTATTATCTATCTATGAAGAACTTTAATAGATTTCACTGGTAATACTGTTTTATTAAATTTTCAGATCAGCCCTGTTACTAGCAATGAAGTGAGTTTTTTTAAATCACTCTCCTGTATCTTTATTTTGTGTCTTTTACACGTTCATATCCGGTAAATATGTATAACACAGTCGTGTTAAATGTTCTAAACACAGAATGTGCCTTTACACACTTAAGTAACAATGAAATTATATCATCAAAATTCTGCAACTCCAAATTATTTTGCTCTTAAGGTTGGCTCATATATCGAGAGCTGAGAGTGTAACAAGCATGCAGCCAGACAAATGGCCTGTCAAACAGGCACCTTCACTGTATGCAAACCAGCTTTGATTATAGCCAGAAAGTCTTTCGTGGGCTTTGTGAATTATGGCCAATTAACTTTACTCTCTTATAATAATCATTTGTTTTCCCTACTGTCACAAGCAGGACCTTGGAGTTGCTATTACCTAAAGCTTCAGTAGGCGACTACAGGTTGAAATATATGGCCATAATCATTCCCACTAATGGTCGTGCAGCTCAAAGCAAAGGCAGTATTTTTTTTTCTTACAGAACCCAGAACTGTACATCAAACTCAGAGACCAGCGGGATTTTATGGCCAGGTCATTTCTCCCTTTACTCTGTTGTTTATGGTTTTAATGGCAGACTGTTGCCAGCTTTCATGGCTGCAGTGGGTGATTTTAACTCAAAGGCAAAGTGCTGCTGACCCTAAAGTTAAGCATCTTTACAGCAGGAATGACAGTCTTGCTTAATCACTTGAATCATTCTGTCAAAGCTGCAGCTTGTGGAATGCATGTCTGAATATAATAGAGTTATAACCAGTATTCAGCTTGGTAAATGAACTGGTACTTATTTGGTGCCTTTCGACTCAATTTGAGCACTCAAAGCTCACACAAATCTCATTTACCCAATCAAACACATTCATACAGTGCTTTTATCTTTATCTCAGCACTTCTATCGAGCATTCACACATGCATCAGGGCAACATGGGGTTAGGGTTCTTGCCCAAGGATGAAAGGAGGAACTGGAGAATGATCCACTGACCCTCTGATGGGTAGACAACCTGCTCTATCGCCTGAGCCACAGCCACCCCCACCTTCTTGTTTATTGTTGGGCAAGATGCTAAATAAGAGGAATACTTATCAGTGAGTACTGGTATTTTATTTGTTTTCTTCTTTATGATCATATCCATTATATTATTTAACATTTGGTATTGAGGGCACTACTGCTTTTTATTTTGTCTTCATCTTATAACAGTGTGCATATGTTTGTGCTTGTGTGTGTGTGTGTGTATCTTTGTGTCAAAATGGGCTCCTAGAGACACCTACAGTGGCAGAAATTACTGCAAAGATGGTTTTAATTAATAACAACAATGATATTCAGGTGTGTAGCTGAGATCACAATAAACACTGAGTTTCAAGGTAAGAGTGGTCTGACCTGTGAATACTGAGTGAACGTTAAAATGAACTCACCCCCGCCTCATGAAATTCTTAAAGGATTTTTGACATAGCATTTCTCAGCACACTAGCTTTCTTTAAAAAGCATAGATTATATTTATAGACTCTGGAAAGAAAACTATTGAGAGATGTATCTAAAGACCCCAGAACAACTGCTAAGACACTCGTAAATGACAAACCAAGAAAAACTCCACTTCTGCTGAAGGAGACACCTTAAAACCAAGCTGAAGCATGCTAAGGACAACCTGGAGAGAGATTTTGCATACTGGAAGCGTGTCCTTTGGTGAGATAAAACTAGAGCTCTTTGGCCACAGAAACGTTGCTTATGTTTAGAAAAAGGGAGGGGCATACAACAGTGTCCCCACAGTGAAGAACAATGGTAGGAGTATTATACCGCGGGGCTGAAACTAGGACTCTCGTCAATGTAGAAGGAATCATAAAGAAAAAAAGGTAGGTGAAGATTTTGAAAGAAAATTTCAAGCAGTCAGCAGCAAAACAGGGTCTGGGTTGTCCCTTTGTCTTCCACCACAACCCAGATCCAAAACATACTTTACTTCTGGTCAAGAACTACCTGCAGAGGACCAAAGTGAACATTGTTGACTGGCCTGCACAAAGCCCTGACTTGAATCACATTAAAAATCTGTGGGGTGAACTGAAGACCAAGGTCCATGCCAGAAGACCATCAAATCTGGAGTAGCTTGAGAGATTCACCAAAGAAGAATGCTCCTGAAGTGCTCGGGACGTGTGAGAGACTTGTTAAGAAAGTACAACTGCTACAGCTGTAGCCTGTTATCAGGAAAAAAGGATACACAATTGTCTATTAGGGTCAGGGTGGTTAATATATTCTGACCCTGGCAGTTTTTGGCTTTTGTGAAACCATTTTGTTTCTGTGTGCAAAATAAAATAATGTAAGCATCCAAAAAAAGCACAAAAAAAACAAACAAATGAACTCGGATGTTTGCAAAAGCTGTGTTAATATTTCTTTGCTCTGTTTAACAGCACTTGGAAAATACTTTTTAAAAATGAAAATTTCATGTCAGCCTAATAATTATGTCCTCATTTGTAACTGATAACTCTTCAGGTGAAGTGTCTTAACCTGGCACAGAATTTTCAATGATCGGCGTGGTCTGTGAACTCATTGACTTCTCATTGCTCCGTTATCTTTGCTTTTAACCTTTCGGATAGCTTTAAGGTCCCAGTACAAAAGATACACCAGACTGCAAAAGACACATCAAGATTTTGCCACCCTGCGTTCGAATCAATAAGAAAACACGGGGTGAAGAAAACAAATTAAATGAGGTATAAGAAGAGGGTGGGGTGAGGGGAGAGTGAGACAGGAGCGGTGATAATCGATGGCGGCCACGGTGGGATGACAGCGATGAGGTCGTTTATCTTTGTGAGAGGGAGAGAGGGAGGGAGAGCGACACACAGAAAAAGAGGGGGGGCTAATAGACAAACCTGTCTGCTCAGAGAGCTGGCAGCTGGCCAAGCTCTGTATGAGGGCATCTGAACAACTGCGGTATTTGTCACAGTGACTGTTGGCCTTGTTACTGATGAAGACATGAAGCTGAACAAGGACAGCAAATCAAGCCGAAGAGGCGGGTATAGCAGACATATTCTTGGCTGAAATATTCAGATGAAGCACCCGGTAAAAAGAAAAACAAAAGGGCCTTGAAGCTGGATACTCTGCAAAACCTGGCATCTAAAGCTTTCTTTTAAAGCGTTAGTTTTGTTGTAACTGCAAATGGTTTTAGAGATGATGTCTTTGATTTATACTATGGTCATACCTATATGCCATCTTGGTTATTTTGATGGCTTTAGGTTTTTTTCTTTGTCCTTTCCGATTATCCTCAATTCTAAGCTTTGCAGACTTGGAAAAATGGGCTTTTATTCATCCATATCTGGGGTACATTTGCTGGTGCTGTCTTGGTTGCCACTCCCTGCTGCAGCCCAGATGGCAGTGAAGCCCTCCCTCCACAGCAGAGGTCTCAGCAGCCTGCCTCAACAGCCGGAGAGGAGATGGAGGGAGGAGCGAGGATTACGATGGTAATCGTTCTGAGACATGAGGAGAATTGCGCAAACCTGTGGAAAAACACCAATCAATATTTGAACATTTCTGATGTTGTTGAACAGCAGACTAAATAAACCACTTTAAATCTAACAGTGTTAAAATCATCTCTTGATGACATTGATTCAATATGGGTAATATTTTCTCAATTCACCCACCTCATTTATTCAACAACGCAGACATAACAGGACACTAGCTGTATTGTAGTTATCTAATTACCTAGTTTATCTTTAAAGCCACATTGCATGGTGCTTTCACAATTTTAACCAACAGAGGGCACAACAATATCACAGTGGATCTCCCAGAATCATAGAGAACACACTGGTCACTTAATTAGGTAAACCTGCTCAACAGTGTGTTAAGGCAAATATCTAATCAGCCAATCACATGGCAGTAATTCAGTGCATTTAGGTATGTAGACATTGTCAAGACAACTAGCCAAAGTTCAAACCGAGCATCAGAATGGGGAAGAAAGTTGGTTTAAGTGGCTTGTTTGTTGGTGCCAGATGGGCTGGTCTGAGTATTTCAGAAACTGCTGATTTACTGGGATTGTTTACGCACAGCAATTTCTAAAATTTACAGAGACTGAAAGAGAGAAAATATCCAGTGAGTGGCAAAAATGAAAATGCCTTGTTGATGTCAGGTGCCAGGAGTATGATCAAACTTCTTTGAGGTGATAGCAAGTCAACACAACAACATATCTCAATACACAACATGTCAAACCTTGAAGTAGATGGGCTACAGCAGGAGAAGATCACACCTGGTGCCACTTTTGTCAGCTAAGAACAAAAAACTGAGGCTCCAATTCACCAAGGCTCAACAACCTTTTGATAGAAGATTGGAAAAATGTTAGATGAGCTAATGACTCTCGAATTCTGCAGCAGTATTCAGGTAACAAGTCAAATGTTGACGTAAACAACATGAAAGTATGGATCCATCCTGCATTGTATCAATGGTTCAGGTTGCTGGTGGTGTTCTAATGTGTGGGGGATATTTTCTTGGCATAGAATCAGCTAATCACAGTATCATTTATATGTCACATCCTAGCTTAGTATTTTTACTAACCATATCTATTCCTTTGTGACCACAGTGTACCCATCCCATGATGGTTGCTTCCAACAGGATAGCGCACCATGAAACAAAGCTCAAATCATTACAAACTGGTTTCTTCTTAGAATTAGAAGCCATTAATTATCATTATACAATGTTTAATGAAACTACAGAGCGGCTGTACCTTCTAATGCAAAAGTGTAATGAAGAATGGACATACAGTCATTTACACAGTAAATATAAAAAAGTGCTATATATTAAAACCACTAAATATACACGGTATATACAATTAGGTAACGATAGACAAATAAAAGCAAGGAGAGTAGAATGATGGTGAAAAAAGTTTGCAGTTTCAAAATTACTTAATTGACAAGCGACAATATTGCACAAAGTATTCTAATAATTTATTGCCCATTGAGGAAATATTGCACTTGGCTATGAAATTACACAGAAGAGAAATTATTGCAGGAAGAGGAAGTGGAGGTGGTGGTAGTGGTAGTGGTGATGGGAAGGAAGGAGTGGGGGTCTGTGCATATTGAGCTTCATTGTTGCTATGGCACTTGAGAAGAGCCTTTTTCTTAGTCTGCTGTCCTTTATTTTAGGAGCCTGTAGTGCAACAAGGGGGGCAGCAAGTTGAACAGGTGAGAGCCATGCTTTCTATGGAGGAGTGGTAAAAGGTGATCAGCAGCTTTTCACTCAGGTTATTCTTCCTGAGCTCTCAGGAAGTGAAGTCACTGCTGAGCTTTTTTAGTTACTGCTGAGGTCTTTGCGGTCTAGCATATGTCAGCAGAGATGAAGGTAGCCCGGAATTTGTTGGTTGGGACCCTTTCTACACAATCTACGCAGTAGAGGGGTCCCAGTCTGCAGCGTTCTTCCTGAAGTCAAAGATTATTTCCTTTGTCTTCCTGATGTTCAGTGTCAGGTTGTCCAAAAACCGTGGCATCATCTGGTGTTACAGGGTTGAGCTGGACCGCAGTTATGGGTGTAGCAAGCAAACTGCAGTGGACTCAGCATGCAGCCTTGTGGAGAAATGAATATTGCTAACTAGAATGTCCGGGATTACTGTGTCGAAGGCTATGTTATATTCAATGAAACATATTCTTGCATAGCTCCCCCGGCATTCTAGGTTGCTCAGTGCAGTGGAGAGCTATGGCAATGGCATCCTCAGGGGACCAATTTGGTCTGTAGGCAAATATGTGTTGAATGTGTGTGTTGAAGGTGGGAGGGAGACAGGTTTTGATATGATGTGAAACCAGCCTTTCAAAGCACTTCATCACCAGTGATGTAAGTGCTATTGGGGTATAGTCACTGAGATTGTCAGTGGGTGATTTTTTGGGTACAGAAATTATGTTTGCAGTCTTCTGACAGGGTAGGATGGCAACTTGTTGGTGAAGACATGTGATAGCTGGTCTGCACACACCTTTAGCACCTTCCTGGGAATCCTGTCAGGACCAGTGGTCTTCTTTGTGTTCGCTAACCTGAGGACCTGACTCATTTAATGTTGTAATAGTATAGAGCGTCTGGGCTCTGGAGTCTGGAAGGGGCTGAAGGGACGAGACTGAGTGCTGCTGTGATTCTCTCAGTGTGTTAAACAGCAGTTCAGTTCCTCTGTCAGTGGGGCTGCCGAATCCATGGATGTTGTGTTGCAGCCACTGTGTGATATCCCCTATTCCCTGTCACAATCACCTCCACTCAAATTGCCTCCACAGGACCAGATCTCAGTCCAGTAGAGTGTGTTTGGGATGTGATGGAGATTTACATATCATCTGACAAATGTGCATTACCTGTGTGATGCTATCATGTCAATATGGAATGCCTGAATGTTCTTGAATGTATGCCTTGAAGAATTAAAGTAGTTCTGAAGGTAAAATGGGTCCAACCCAGTACTATCAAAGTGTACATTATTAACTGGCTGATGAGTGTAGATGCGTATATTAGACACTATAGCCAAAATTGCCAGCATTTTTGACATGTTACTCTGAAACAGCACTGGGTTTGCATAAGCTTAGAGTATTACCCACCACAGTTGAAGCAAATAAGAACCTGGACTGTGAAACTGAGGAGAAAAATAAGGATTTCTTGAATTGACCCAATGCAAAAATCTTTTCGGACTTTGAAGAGTAATGTTTGATTAATTTAAAAAGAAACACATTATTATCTGTAATAAAAGTAAAACAACTTCCTGTTTTTGCAACATCTTTACTTGAGAGCTCATTTAAAGCACTGTCAACCATGCAGACCAGAGGCAGAGAAACATGAATCACCTGGTGATCTGTGTGTGAGCAGTGACCTTTAAAACGGGTCCATTAGGTGTTCATCCATGAAAAAAATAAGCCATAGGTTTTGACACTAGAATTTGGTAAATTAATGCCATGAAAAGCTGAATTCATATTACTGATGTGACATGTTGACAGCACAGGAAGTTGATTATGAAACATTGATAGAATAAACAGGTGGTATGACATTAATCCATTTGGGTGTATCACTGAAAAAATGGCAAAAAAGAGCTTACTGCAGCTTTCATTCTTAATTGTCCTACAGCATCTGCTGTGGCTGAGGCTGGTTAACCAAGACAGACATTAGCAGCACAGGGAGTTTAGTTAATACAGCTGTACAAAGTATCTCCAACAATTTCCAGACACACTGCACAACTACAACACAGTGCATGTACATACACTCGCATTGTCCCCAGGGAGTATAGCTTTTTGACATGAATGCAGTGGACATGGTGCCAACATTTTCTCCAGTCATTTTTGTTGCAAAAAAACCTAAAATGATGCATTGTCTGCTTCATTAAGTACTGCACTGTCCTCCTGGCACACATCTCCATGGACTAATCATTGTGAGGTGGCATAGGTACACAGTCAGACATGGACTTTTCACAGGCTGGGTCAAGATGGTTTTCATGTCATAGTCCCTGTGTTTACAGTGATCCTCTGGTTAAAATGGTTCATATCATAGTGCTGCAGATGTAGCAATGGCTCGGCATTATGTGGTGTTGCATAATAAAGAAATAGGCAACCATCACAAAAGTAACATGGGTTAACATTTTGCCTTTTAGTAGGACTGTGCTGTTTATAGGGTTTTTAAAAACCTTAGGAGGAACAACCCTGGACCTAAATGTTTTGTTGTTTCTATCGAGGCAACAAGCTCATGCTTATTAAAATCAACAAGGACCAATAAGTTTCCATTACTGATGATAAGGATCAGTGTACAAGCTGGATGTTTTCCCTGTTTTTGTATTTCTTTTAGTGTAAGGCCTCAAACAGTGAGGCTATCTGTCTATTGGAGAACCAAACAAGGAGGATAAGTGTTTACATAAAATTGTTGCTGTGAGCGCGTTATGCTGCTGAAAGAGGCCACAGCCATCAGGGAATACTGTTTCCATGAAAGGGTGTACATAGTCTGCAACAATGGTGCCTTGGTGGTACATTGCAAAGTAATATCAACCTGGATGTCGCTGTTACTGTCCCAGGAGAACATTGGCCAAAGCTGCATCTTTGGAGATGCTCTGAGTCATCTAGCCGTCACAATTAGGCTCTTGCAAAACTCATTCAAATCCTTGGACTGTTTTTCATGCTTGAAACAATTGTTGAGCTGTGATGTTGCTTTATGTTTGACAGCTTTGCTAATGATTTCAGTCAGTCTAAAGATCACCTTTGGTGGAAGTTTGTATCGTGTGAAAAATATTAAATCTATATCAAAAAATTTGAGTTCCACTTAATTCATGGAACATCGTTTTTCAAAATTGCATGTATGTTGTGAAGGTTTTGTGCATAAATGAAGAACAAAGTCGGCCCACTGGTTGAGCTTGAGCGCTGAAGCAGCCTACCTGAAACTTGGTGAAAAGAATTAGGGACTTGTCTCAGTCGGTGTGCCATGTGTTTTGTGTTACTGTTTTTGGTATAGCCATTGGCACCAATAAAAGACAAAAGTGATGTGTATGAAAAGGTAAAAACACTAGATGCCCATACAGCTGCTTGGCTCCTAATTAGGCCATAATACCATACTGCTGACTGGTTCAAACACCCTACACACAACTTGCATAACATATTCTACAGAGAATACAAGGATTGATGCAGTAGTCCTGCTGACATGATAAGCTGTTTGATCTATTTTCAGCAACCCCTTCTCTCCACACACCCACAGACATGCTATGTTATAGGATACCACAGAGAATAAGGCATGCATGGAAGATGCACTAGATCCATAATCTATGAAGTTACTGGTTTTCGGTGCGCGAGTGCAGTTCTTATGATAAAAGAAAAAAAAATCACTAAAGAATTCAAGCAATATGAAACTATTGCTGCATTTTAAACAAGCAAAGGGCAGTACGTAAGGACCTGCAATCATCAACAGCGTGAAGCAGTGGAAAAATAAGCAGGCATAATTTTTCCTTACAGCTGAAGGTTTCGCTTGACAAGAGGTTGTTTTCATTGTCTATTTATATTATGTATTCTTCTGGGAAGCAACCAGGCTTCTTCATATACACAAAAGAAAAAGAGCCTCAAATCCAAGCTTCTATTTAGGCAAACATAAATTATCAAATCATCATGCACCATCATGAACCATCAGAATGAATCTGTCTCACAGCTGAATCACTGTCATTGATTTTACCTCTCCATATTCATCACAAGTATCAATACTCATGCATGTCCTCTTGTGGTCATGACTTTGGTGTATTTTTCTTTATCTCTGGAAGAGCAGTGAAGCTTTAGCAGAGTGCTAATGAGCCTCTTGTCACCTGAATAACAGGGACAGGTGATTAAAGGGAAATAGGCAGAGGCAGGTGAGGAATGCAAATGAGTTATTTCTCCTCGAGCAACAGTGTGCTGAAAACTGCCCTGTCGGTGATGTTGAACCAAAGGCTTTTCTGCAGAGTACAGTTGCCCTGTAGTACACGTTCTCATCTTATTCACAGACAGAAAGGCAGCAAGTATTCAGTCAGACTGGCTGAATTATCCATCCCGCCTCATTTGTCCACCTCTTTCCAGTGTCTGCATGCTCACACCCAGAGGGGAGTAGGAAAGGTGTCAGCACACTAGCAGAGTTGGGACTGCACCATCAATAGCAAAAAAAGGGGGGGGAGCAAAGAGACAAAGTTGAATCATGAGTCCCGATGAGGCTGAGCTGCACAGAAACACCCCCGGAGACATGGATCAAATTTTACCCGCTGGTGCTTGTCAGCATGTTTAATTTGTGACCTGGCAACTTGGTTCTCCTGAGGGTTGAGGAAAGGAAAGGGCTGGTGCTCCACTCTATAATACTATCTATTATATAAACATCACCTTCATTCACAATTATCATTCAAGCTGAACGAAACCATTACATCTAATTGAGCAGTGAAGTGGGTAAGCGGGTTATCTATCACTTGCTCAATCCCATATTCAGAATAAAATCAATATTTGATAGAGCGCTCTTTGTAATTTAGTACAAGAGCACTGAGATGAAATTGCAGTCAGTCTCCGCTTCAGTGTGTCTCAATTTTCTGGGTGTTTAGCAGTTCATCTCCACAGAACTAAACCCTTATAAATGATCTTAAAAGGCTCAGTAAATCACAGTCCAATCAAGTGGCTCATTACCCCTCTGTTCTGTGCTCTAACTTAACAACATGTGAAATATTAAGGCTGTATCCATCGGTCTCGCCACAGCTCCTCCCCCACCTACTGTCTGTGCTGTACATAAAAATAACCCAGCACAGGGTCGAGATGTTTCAGATCAGAGCCATTGTGATGAAGAGTCATGTTCATGCTTATAACATTTCTCCTATGCCACCATTTTTCAGATATGAAATGTGATTTTCATCTAGTTATTCAAAGCTATTACTGAGAATTACAGCTTGTGGTTATTCATGAAGCTTTAGGTGAGTAATGCTGCACCAGAATTGCGGCTATGATAGGATGTGGGGGGACACTGTGTCTTGTGTTGCATAATTTAAAGGTGTGATAAACTCTGTACTTACGAGTCGAGTCACACATCAGAAGCAATGAACCACAAGCAGGAAAACCAGTCCTGCAATAAGTTTTTATTTTGTAAAGTGGAGGGATGTTATACTATACTTCAGTGGGTCATTCACTGCCATGGTGCAGAACGCCAGTAGGTACTCGAGAGGAGGAGGAGAGTGGAAAAAAGAGAAAAGAAATGAAAATGCTCACAGGGTGAGTAACCATCATATGATCAGTTGTTGCTATGGCAACTGATCCCAGCAGCCAGCCCTTGGAAAGTGAGTCACATGAGTGAATTGAAGGAGACAGGAAGCATACTGTGCATACATGTTGCCAGTTAGATGCGGTACACTTGCGAGTGAGAGAGGGAGGAGAGGGAAGTGGGTGTTTTGTGTGAGTCTTGTGATGGAAGCAGAGATTATCCCGAGGTTAGCACGTACAGCAGGGTTAGACTGTCCTCCACATTTATTCCTTTTAAGGTTTCTAATCATTGGGTGGACTATGGTGCAAAGTAGTAGCAGCTGAGAATAAACACCTGCACTGTGAAGATCCAACATATATCTGGCTCTATGGGCATATTTTGGGTTTGTGATAGTTAATAAACTGTGATAATAAACTGTGACTGTATCCTTGTTTAACTCACAACTCCTAGGAGCCTCATTTTTCTCCTTAAGGTTGCTTTGATGTCCCAGACACAGGCAGACGATGTTACCAAGAGCATCTACCTGACTGTGTTGTCATCATCCGGCAAACTACTGGAATGAAAACTAGAAGGTTGTGCAGCAGACTTGGCTACTGTATATGTAGTGGTGGGGAAGCCACTCAGTGAGGCAGGAGAGCCACAGGCAGAATAAATTACTGGTGTCAGAGAGAAAAATGACTCTGCCACAAATTATCTACACTTAAGAAACGGTTATTAAGAAGTACCATCATTTCACACCTATTTTAATTGTGGGTACACATTGACATGCTTGTTAGGTAAGGACTAAAGACAGCTGAGCAGTGAACTGTGCCGGTTAACTTTAAAGAGTGTGGGGAAACACATGGCCACATGCATTAATAATAATAATAATAATAATAATAATACAAAGAAGAAGACAGTTTGCACAAGTAGAATATTCAGTCAGTTCCTTTGATCCATCTGATTAAAGGCTACCTGTGTGACGCCCCTATTATCTTAATATCCAGGGACCACTGCAGATGTTTGGATCAACGGCTGACGTGCGCACGAGCGGATGAGTCAAACCTGCGTCAGACACCGTCGTGACTTACCATAGTAATTTCTCCATCCTATGGGGGGGCTGTTTTAGTCTACAACACAGCCATAACCACGTGGAAACCAGAAGTGTGAGCGGGTTTGTTTTTCAGATCTAGAGAACATCACAGATAGAGACAAACGGTTGCAATAAATTGTTACTTGCTCAAGTTAATGTGATTATAGGAGCCCAAACTTGTGGCGGGCGCTGAGCTCCTGCGTCAGCCTTTACGCACCATGCGCCCTATGTGACTGGAAGCGGTGATTTCGCATCTCTTTACTCGCAGAGATGGTGCATACGGA
>VVHJ01012327.1:28145-40461 GCA_015107715.1 Tylochromis polylepis
CCTGAATGAAGATAGTTTATCGTACGTTGGATGTATGTTGTCACAGTGAGTCGTTCTAACCGATTCTGCACACTGCAAAAGGTAAGAAACGCAATCTGGTAACCATTTTCGTGTTATTTATTAATACATTCATGGTGTAGTTCTGAGACGCGTAAATGATTTAGTGTTGTCGCGATGCGCTTGCACAGTTGCAAAAACATCCTAGTTAAAGTCATTTAACAGAGAAGAGCGACAGCTTTCAACTCATCACCTGACAAATGGTGGCTTCGCCGCGCTATTCACGGTGTGCGTCGTTCGTTAATCCTCTGTGCTTGACGCTGTCTCGCCATGTGTGTCCAAATTTGACTCATATATAACAAATTCTGCGGGGAGGCGGATCATCTGCTGACTTACATCGGTGCCTTTTGCATTTCCGCATTGTTATAATAAGGTGGTTGGTTTGACCTTGACAAGGCATCAGAGGTTATACCCACGGACAGAGTTACTTCTCGTGCTTATGGCCTGTGTAAAACGTGCCTGAAGGATGCTTGAACATGGCCACACAGGTGATGTTTTGATCCCAGCTTCTGCCACTTTGTTGTTCAGGATCGAATCGGTTTCGGGGTTCCTGGCATCGTGCCATCTAACTAAATGTAACAGTGACACCATCGTCTATCCAGAAATGACTCAAATCTAAGATCTGCGAGTGAGACAGTTTGTGATGGCTGCCTGATTGACAGTGCAACAGATCCCACAACAAACTATCACCTTCAGTATTCCCACTCTCTCTCTCTCTCTCCCCTCGGTTCTGTCACAGCAGCTCTGTGTTATTTGCAGCTGTCCTTCAGGGCATATTATGTCTGTCCATTTGAGATGGTGAGAGGAGAGGCAGGCGACCACTGATGCTGCAGGGATGGGATTTCAATTTTGCAGGAAGAGCCATTGCTTAGCAACCACACTAGATAAAAGTGGAGCATATCTTTGTAGAGAACCTGCGCTGTTACATCATCAGCACAAAACTGTCTGAGGAGAGTTATGCAGTTCCAGGAAGAAGAAGCAGGAACATGCATCTGCCTCTGATGAGGCAGCCATACACACGAGCCACAGGGGTCGATTGCCATCACTCCTTTGGAAAGCAAACGCTTTAAGTCTGCAGCACATCATCCTTTGCATGAATGTTCTGTTTTCTCTGCAAGCACAATCATTTTTCAGAGTATTCTGAAAGAAAAAAAACACTTCTTGTCACTTTGTTTCCCTCAGATGGTGATTGACAACTGAGTCATAATCTGTAACAGTGTCTTGCACTGTATGTGAAGTCCTGCTGTCTCTGTAATGCACCATCTGTGTCAGCACATACTGTGAAACCCAGAAAATTGCTGTGTACTGCTACAACAACATCGAAAACTTTCACCACACACTATTAGTAGGTCACAGTGACAATCCTATCTGCCATTTGTGTCTAACAGACCACCATCATCCCAACCCATAAGCAGTAATTAGGCCAGTTTGTTACTAACTATACCAATATTTCCATTCATTTGGAAAATAGGGCAAAAACATCATGTGGACATTCTTGCAGGTTGCAACTGCCAAAACTGCAGCTGAGTCAAAAAATAATTTTGTTTTGCAAACATGCACACTGTTGTTTCACACCTCATTCAGAGAGTGTCTGATGATGAGTCAGTATTGTGCAGTTGTAGATTGCTGTGGGAAAGGTCAACACTGTTCTGGGATCTGTTTCGAGCACTCAGCTTCCGAGCTGCTGCGTGTCGTGACTGCAGTTGAGGAATTTAATGTGCGTGCTACTGGTTCAGGCTTTGGATGGGCTTAAGAGTCCAGCTGGCTGGCAACTATTCTTTGAGAAGTCGCTGTGAATACAGGACCGGCTGATTTCAGTCGAGTGCATCTGTGTTTTAAGATTAGAAGTTTTGTCTTCGGCTCAAACACTTCTGGCTTCTATTCTCTGTTCTTGAACTGACAGAGTGAAAAGACAGATCAAACTCATCCCACACAGCGAAACAACAACAAAAAAGAGTGGTGGGGGAGGGGGTGTGTGTCTGCCTTCAAGGTCTGGTTTCAGTGATCCACTACTTCTTTAGCAGCTCTTTTGGCATTTACAGCAAAGGGTAACTTTCTCACAGTGTCTTCATGTGATTTTCACACCAGTCTTTGAAGGTAAAACATGTCAGTTTGAGTTTTCATGCTTGCAACCACAAATTTACATTTTAATTTTAAAAGAATTAGGTTGCTGGTGTTTACTGGGTTTCCCTCTGTGGATCACCAACACAAAGACCACCCCTCATCATGTGCAGGGCAGCTATTTCACTCAACACATTCAATATAGTTTAAGGCAGATCTTCACCTATTTTACTCAGTTGTTTTGGTTTTTTAATGATTTTGGTGATTAAGATGGAGCTGCACATTGTGAGACCGCAAGATAGATTTAACTTACCAGACCTCTGTAATTTTCTCTTATTTAGTGTAACACAAGTAACTAACAAGCATGTAACTAACAATCTGGGTTAGTTATTAAACTCAATAACCAAATCACTTAATATTTACAGTCATTTTTCTGATTTTGATTGAATTTCTGACCAAACTGTTGCACTGTTAGGAACGGAGGTGAATAATATGACAGCTGGGATAGACTCGCACCCTTGTATAAATGGATGGATGGGTTAATATTAGTGCAATCCCAAGAGACTCACATCTTCTGGATAAAGACACGCTATGCTGCACTGTGATCAACATCAGATTCCTCTTGATGCAGGAACAGGATTATATGATTAATTGTGGATTATTTTTTGAAGGGCCTCTGAAAAATTAACACATGCCAGAAGTTATTACAGCTGCACTGCTCGATCCGTATAGCATCTTAAATGTTAAAATAACATGTAGACAAGATTTTTGAAGTTGTGCAATAAGAAGAAAAGTATAAAGACACTAATAACTGATGAAATCTGCTTAGAGGCTTTAGTTTTACTGCATTTTCTTGAAACCAGTAGTCACACAGACAGGCTGCGTGCTGCTGTTCACCCTATTCACATGACCCAACTTTAGTATAATGGGCCCTGCTGTGAAATGGATTGTGTTTCAATCTGTGTATCTCCTTCACCATAATTCAGGATTACTGAAGGAGGTTAGTGCCGTTTTTAGAAACATTTTGAGTTTTGGAAACTAGTTGAAGCAACATGCTTTATGTCACGTTCCATTAGTGTGGCTCCTGAATTGGTCTTGTGATGATTTATAGGCTTGAAACTTGCAATTTTTTTATAGAGATAGATATTTTTTAAAGTAATTTTTCTATTTTTCTTCTTGATATTCTTGAATTAATTGTATTAAAAGAAAACCACTGTGCCAGTTTTAGCTTGATTCTGGCTGCAGTTCTTTGCTGTAAAATCTGTAAAATCTTCATTGTGCAAAATTCACAAAGAATAATGCTTTAAAAAAAAAAAAGAAAACCCCTGACTATATCCTGTTTAATCTCCCAGGTATAAAAAACATAATTATTTTTGAGAAACTTCTAAAATTAGCTTCGGATCACTGTCATCGCTCTGTCATTTGATTATTTCAAAAATGTAAATGTTCTTAGTTTTTCAGAGAAAAAGGTTGGCACGCCTGGAAGCGATTGTTGTTGTGTATGGAACTATATAAAAAAGCTTGAAATGAACTGAAATTCAAATGATGATGGATGAACAATTACAGGAAAGATTTTTGTACATAAAATATAATTTGATCAGTGACGATGAAAGATTAGATTAAAACTTTTGTTTTGTTTTTTTTCTCTTTGCAGACCTACTAAACAACAAAGTTCATCCCCTGGCAACTTGCCAGCCTCCATCCGTTCTCTCTCCCATCAGTACTTCAGGCTCTCATCTTCTTGCTTCTGTCAACGCCCCTGTCTCGCAGCCATGCCAAAGAACACCAAGGTGACCCAGAGGGAGCACAGCAATGAGCCGGTCACTGAGTCAGTGGCTGACCTGCTGTCTCTGGAGCATCCCATGGACTATAAGAGCAGTCAGATGAGTATGGGTCTAAGTCCTGGCTCTACTGCGCCAGTAAAGGCCCTGCTGCCTTCTCCTGACCCAGATGCAGAGGATGGTCGACCAGCATGGAACAACAAGTTGGAGTACATCCTGGCCCAGGTGGGCTTCTCTGTGGGTCTGGGTAACGTCTGGAGGTTTCCCTACTTGTGCCAGAAAAATGGTGGAGGTAAGTGGATGAATACATGAATTTGGTTTGTGTAACTAGTTTGCTGTCTCATAGAACTGGAATAAGTGGCCAGATGGGAGCAGTTAACAGCACTCACTGTTTTTTTTATTTTATCCTTTACTTAAGCATGGTATTTGCTTCCTCTCCACAGTCCTGCCTGGAAAGTATTTGCTAAAATATGAGTTGATTAACAATGTTCATATTTAGTGATTGCCATAAAATTTATTTCCATCACATCACAGACAGAAATATGTGAGTGATTTCAGCTAATTTAAGTCTATATTCCCACCTAGTTAGGTAAGTTTATTTATTCAAGAAGTCTCATTAAGGTTAAGCTCTCTTTTACAAGACAGCTAAGAATAAATAGCATGTACACAAGATCACTGTAATAAATCCTGTCACTCAAAACAATCTCTGCATTCAGACGCACGAACACAACAATCAAAACTCTCATAAATATTGTTCAAGCTTTGAAGTCCCTCTGAGGAGTCGATGTCTCTAGCTTCAAGGTGTGTTGCAGCTCAATCCTGCGTACATAGCTTAGAAAAAGGTGGAGGTAGGTGGATGGATATGTGTGCATGAATTTGGTTAGGCTGTCTGATAGAACCGGGAAAACCTGAAATTTTTGTGACCAAAGTTGGAGTGAATAATATTTGCTGGGTTTGGGTTTCAGTTCCTATAGACGGGCCACCCATGGTGAACATGTATCCTTCAGGATGCTGAGTAATGTTAACAGGAGGTGCCAAGCCAAGGCAGTTAAAATGATTTTTTTTTATTAGTTCTGTAAAATATTTCATTAAATAAGTGGCCAGATGGGAGTAGTTAACTTAACAGCACTCACTGATTTTTTTTTTTTTTTTTATCCTTTAAGCATTTGTTTGCTCTCCTCAGTCCTGTCCATAATCCTGTGTGTGCCTGGAAACTATTTGCTCCAATATGATTTGATTAACAATGCTCACGTTTGATGATTGACATAAATAATAATTCTACATTATTTCCTTTCATAAATCCATCACATCACAGAATGAAATATGCGAGTAATTTCAACTAATTTTTCTCCTGTTTTTTCACTTAATTGGTTGAGTTTTTTTATTCAATAAATATCATTGAGTCTAAGATAAAGAGAGCTGAGAAAAATTACACAAGATCACACCAATAAAATTAATCTGCATAACCACAATAATTTAAACTGTCATAAATGTTATTAATGCTTTAATATCTCTCTGAGGAGTGGGTGTCTCTAACTTCAAGGTGTGCTGGAGCTCAGGCCTGCAATACGGTACAAGAAATCGTACAAGTACAAGAATTCTGTCCAGTGCAGAAGGTGCAAGAGTCATTTGTTGTGGCTGCCCTGTTTTGGTATAACTGTCTAGTTAGAAATTACCATTGCTGAGCAAGATATTCAGCAGAAGGTGGTGTAGGTCAAGCTACAGCTCTTCACCAGATTTTAATGCTGAGTCACAACTTAGCACATGGATAGGTCTTGTAACATCATATTTTTATATTATTTAAAGATTTTCTTTATACTATAACCACTATTGAATTGAACTGAATTCTATTTCTATAGTACTGATTCACAACAACAGTCAGCTTAGGACGCTTTATGTTGTAGGGTTAAGACCCTAAAAAGCCAAAATGTAAAAATAACTAATGGTTGAATGTGGTAGTGGTGTATATGCACACAGAGAGTGAAAAAGTGAAGAAGACATGCTCAGTGCACCATGGGCAGCCTGAGCCTATCGTTCAGGGTCACCTGATAGAGCCGTAGCTATAAACTTTATCAAAAAGGAAAGTTTTAAGCTTAAGCTTAAAAGTAGAGAGGATGTCTGTCTCTTGAATCCAAACTGGGAGATGGTTCCACCGGAGAGGGGCCTGAAAGCTGAAGGCTGTGCTTCCCATTCTACTTTTAGAAACTCAAGGAAAAACCTACAGTCTGAGAGCAAGGTGCTCTATTAGGATAATTATGGTATTATGAGGTCTTTAACATATGATGAGGCCTGATTATTGAAAAGTTTGTATGTAAGGAGATGGATTTTAAATTAAAGTCTGGATTGGGAGAAATACACTCACTCTTTCTGGTCCCAGGTACTACTTTCGCTGCAGTATTCTGGATCAACAGAAGACTTTTCAGAGAGCTTTTAGAGCGAATGATGAATTACAATAGTCCAGTCTAATAAATGCACGTTATACTAAATGAAGAATAAACATTTACTGGTCAGGACCTGCTTGTAACGTCGAGTAATCCTTGTTTACAGTCAGGTTAAACAAGGTTTACCATGCCGAGCTGAAGAGTGAAAAATATTTATGCACAGAGTAAATAGTGTGCCTAATATTGAGCTTTGAAGGACATCATATAAGTCATCTGGGGAACTGATTCAAAACAATTAGCAGCAAGTGCTTGAACACACAGATAAATGTGATTTTAATGAGGCGTTTGCTGTGACGAGTGAAGCACAGTGTTGCTTTACATCTTGTGAACAGCAGCAGTTGTAGCAGTTATTGTGTACAGCTTTGCTGCTCTGACTGAAAGATCTTATTATCTTAATATAGGTTAACTTCCAGGACTTGGGACAGACAAGACAGCAACAGTGTTTCCTGTTGCATCTGACACACACACACTCACACACACAGACGACATTAACCCAGTTACTCTGCTGTAGTCAGAGGGCCAGTCTCTTCAATGTTTCTCAGATTTAGCCAACCCGTGCTGTCAGCAGCTACAAGATGAGGTCGTCTCGCCTCACCAAGACAAGGGAGCACTGAGAGGTCTGGCATAATGCTGCGAGATCCTCCACTTTAGGCTTCGTTTGCTTTTGTAGCAGATTTCTCAGCCTTGTCTCTCAGGTAGCGTGATTTACTGGTATTATGATGAGATGAGATGGTGGCAATGACTGAAATGGAGGAAGTCGAAGAGTAAATATTAATTTCCTTGGCTTTCAGACATTGTAAGTGCTTTGTGTGGGAGGTGTGTGTAGAGAGGGTATTTGAAATGTGTGATAACAAAGCGGAATCTGAGTCTGTGTGCATTTGCTCATATTAATCAGAGTGTGTGCATATTTGTGCACATTAATGAGTATGTGTCCCTGCTGACGCTTGACTTGGTGGGAGGTGCTGCATTGTCTTGTCTGGGCTTGTCCTCATGATAATGACAAGCTGTCTCTAACTCTTTTCCATCCTTTATCAAGTTTTCCATCACTTTCTTATTATTTCTAGTCAAGCTTTTCACAACAAAGACAAGTTTTAGGCTTACATATTTCACCTAGTGCTTTAAAACTATTTGCAATATGCTTACATTTGTCTTTACAGAAAAAATAATCCAACAACTAATGTTTTAAATAATGTTTTGAATGTAGTCATACTTGGATTCATTTTAAAACCATTAAACTGTTTTCTCTTATAATCAAAACCAGGATAAATTCATATATAATCACCTTGGTGTTCAGCAAATATCACTCATTTTTTGAAATTTGCAAATGGGGACTACCATTTGCCAACACACTTAAATATATACAAGACAGAAAAATACATTTGTAACAAATTAAAAAAGGTACAGTAAAGCATAAGTTTTACTACTAGAGTATTAAAACTTATACTTTAGTGTACCTCGGCACCGATTCTCCTCTTGAACTCTACAGGAGGCGTGAAACACTTCCGAAAGGTATTTCCTCCTGTAGCGTTGTGATGATGTGGAGCAAAGCACTGGCTGGCAAATCGGTTTAAAGTCTCCCACAGGTGTTCATACAAAACCAGCACAAATGAATGTTAAGTGTTTAACTGTGTGGAAGCATTTACATTCATTGTGTTTGTGGATGTTTATATTTAGGTTTTTACTTCAAACTGTTCCTCTTTTTATATTAAGAAAGAAATCTGTACCATATTATCTGCACCAAGAACCTGCTCATGAAGACCCATATCCCTAAATTTGGGGGTTTCTAGTGTGTTCTTCATATAGACTGGTTTGATATCTCTACACGTCAATGCATATAAATAGGTAATAAAGACTATGTGGTTATATGCCCACGTGTGGGTGACTGTAACTACTGTGTGGATTATCACTGGTTTTGCTCAGGTGAAATGTATGTAAGGAAAAACAAAAGCTAAAGCAGTCACTTGGCAGTCACATTTTCCCTGTTCCATGTGTCTGCTGCTCGGCACAGACATCAAAAAGAGCTCAGCACATCAGCCACTTCTCCATGCCACTGTGTAACACAACACTGTGTTCTTGTCTTTGTTTCCTTTGACTGCTGCTACCTCTAATAGCCACTTCCAATGTTATCAGAATTTTTTTTTGACTCAAACGTCACTGGCGTTTGTTTTTAGTCTGAATACAGGCTGCCCTCTCTAGCTTTCCATCACTAACCCATCCTCTGTGGCTTTGAATGGCTTTGTCACCATGGTGCCCCTTCATTTCTTGACGTAAGCATGACTGGACGTGACTTGTTTTCTGTGAGTGCCTGCTGCTCTCCCCGCATTGCCCCCCCTCTGTGAAAATGGAAATGGAGATATCAGACAGAATCAATAGAAGTTAAAAATGAGGAGAGAGAGGAAGAAAATAAATTGTGAGGTGGGGGTGGGGGGGCATTGAAGACGAAAAGAATAGATTCCAAAAATAGGATCCAAGAAAAGATGAGAGAAAAATCTAACAACATCCCCTCTGCCACTTTGAGCTTTTGTCCTTCACTGTGCGTGGATTTTGTGCATGTTGCAGCCGTTTATCATCCCCCTGCTCTTTCTCTGTCTCTCTCAGGTGCATACCTGGTGCCATACTTGATTCTTCTCATCCTCATTGGCATCCCACTGTTCTTCCTTGAGCTGGCGGTGGGTCAGAGGATCAGGCGTGGCAGCATTGGGGTGTGGAACTACGTCTACCCAAGGCTGGGCGGCATCGGGGTTTCCAGCCTGATGGTAAGTGGGTTATGTCACTTAACATGACCTCCAATTCACATTCAGTTTACATGTAATTATACAGGCTTTACATGTGACAAAGTAATGACTTCATTGATGCCTGTCACTTTTAACTTATAACCGTGTTAGTGGCTCTGTGAGGACATATTGACGTCAACATAACATGCTCCTAGTGACAGCGCTAAGATGCGTCACACTTTTTGCCTTGTTAGTAACTAAGTAAACCTCGAGTAATTGTAATCGTTTTCCAATATTATTTCTGAAAGTAAAGTGTTGACAAATGACGCAAGCTGAAAAAACGTAAAGTCATACGTCATACCTACAAAACTATACTCCATGACCCACATTATTATCTACTGTACACCTCTCTAGAAATGTTATTGCATGTAGGGTTGACACAGGCCGCAACTATTGTGATTGGTGTGCTGAGCACCAGCGATTCCTTCTGTGCATTTACTCTTTCACTGCAGTTTTTGAATTTATCAGTGAGAGAATAACAACCAATGCCTCATTGCAAAGATTAATAATCATAGTAGCAAAATAAAGACTCACAAATGTCAGCAAATTCCTGAAGAAAGATTGCTGAAACTATCAGAATGGATGTGTGGAAAAAAGTCTATGGGAAAAACATCCCAGCTTTTTATTTGTTTCTATCATGTTTGGCACTGCAAATAAAACATGACCACAGACTAATTAACATATAATGCATCAGCACAAGCATAAATGCAGGCAATGACGTCGGCCACTTAAGTAGGTTATGTTGTAGGCCTTACAAAGATACCCCGCAGAAGTCAAAATCAGGAATTAGTGGTAATCCATCCAGTAATTATGTGGACATTTCAGGTCAAACCACAAATACCTCTGTCACGGTGGCAATAAAAGAAAAGTCAGAGGGACGTTCTGATGAGTACATGAATGCCTGTATGAAATTTCATGAATTATTCATTTTTATGAAATTCACAAGGTCATGATTTTCTCATGAGTTTTATTGCCATGAAAGAGTTACACTTGACTGTATCCAGCATTCATGCTATTATCCACTCTATTAAAATAAATAGATAATACTTGCTCATCTCTCTCTAAATTAACCCTATCAAATAAACATTTCACTGCCTACCCACTGGACTAAAGTAGATTTATGACCTACTAAGATTTGATATTTTACTATTAGTGGAAAATTTGGTAACATATTTTTTCCACCTCCTAGCAAACACTGGACTGTAAAACAATAAATGACAGATGATATTCCAATCTAAGGGTCATTTTATGATATCTGAGTTGGTCTTTTTTTTTTTTTATTTTACTCAATTATACATCCATAAAATAACACAAAAAAAAACCACTGATTAATACAAGCAGTGAGGCTGATTTATGGTTGCTTTATAAAAAAAAAAAAAAGCTCATGAATACTGTGCTGCTTTTGCATCTTGATTAAAACAGCCTGTCAAGACATACAAATGTGTTTGGGACCAGGATCTACTTTATACAACTCTGTTAAATGATGATTTTTATCACTTTAAATACTCGGCTCAGCGTTCAGTGTTATTTTCTAAGACTACAGACATGCTCTGCTGGACTCCCTCTGCCTGCTCATATTACTTCCTTTTGTTGCATTAAAGAGAGCAACATGCAAAGACCAGCGCCGATCGCTGTCGCAAGCTGTTCCCATCAGCAGCAGTAGAAGTAGTGACCCATCAGTGCTACCAGCTTAAAATATAGTCAGTCAGCAAATGAGTCTGTCAGTCTTTCTGTTGACTCTCTCCCTGATAGTGATTTCATCCATCTAGTGCAAAGGAGGAGATGGAAAGACCTGGCCCGGGGCAATGAGGCGTGTGGCAGCTCAGATATGGCAGAGGGAGATCAGGAGCTATAAATACTCCTCATAGAGGACCCCAGCCTCAGCTGCTAAGAGCAAACAGCTCAATAATTTATATGCACTCTAATTTAAGCTGTGTGCTTAGCGTCTACGCCATGACTCAAGAAAAAGAGTCATGGCGTAGACATTCTGGATTTGTGTGATTGTGTTTTTCACAGTGTTAAGTGTTGCTGTTTTTCTCTTATTTTTCTTCAGGTTTGTGGTTTTGTGGGCCTCTATTATAATGTGATTATTGGCTGGAGCATCTTCTACTTCTTCCAGTCTTTTCAATATCCACTGCCTTGGGCTGAATGCCCCATCTACAGAAATGGAACCCAAGCCGGTGAGTGAACAGTGCAGTCCACTAAATCACTAAACAGCTGCAGAGAGTTTAACATAAATGCACAGCAGAAAACAAATGTCCACATGAATGCTTTTTTGTTTTATGCCCCGTGACACAGAGTAGAAATAAATAAATAAATACTACAGTTTCCTACAGGACAATTTCATATTCAAAAATTATAGCAAGAGATGCAGACGTGGCACTTAGCAGGATGCCTTTGCATTGAAGCAGCTTTCTGCTGTGGCTCTGCGGTCAAGCAGGAGTGTTTCAGCAGGCGTCTAGCAAATAAGTGTTTGTGCTGTCTCTGTTGCTGGACCAGCTCTGCACTTCATGCTACATGGCAGCTCTGTTGTGGCACTTGTCAGACTGCATGACCTGTCTGAGGGTCAGTACCTCTAATGGCTGGCAACTGGTAGTCTTTGGTAGGCACACGCAGGTTCTGGCAGAATAAAAAGCATCAACTTTCATTAGCATCAGAGGGCAGGATCCTGACTCTGCTCATGGTTGTAAAATCAGTGGGCATTTAGTGCTGTTAACGATTGGCAAAGGCGGAAAGCATTGTAACTAAGCAGGTTTTACATAAATAAATACTCTGCTTATGCATAATTGATAAGTAATTTCACTTATTTCTACTTTATTTTCCATATTACTGCAACAGAGCTCCAAAATAGATATTTTTTTCCTAAAATATTTTTTCCAACGTAAAAGGAAAATTATAAACATGTAGTGATGACTTTGAATAATCCCCTGATTATTATCTTCTACATGACCCATTTTGTTCTCAAAGTGTGAAGAAAAAGGTTTTTAATAGGATTTCATAGTTTTGAACAGCTGGAACCCATAAATGTTTTCTGTTCTTTAAGCAGTCGCTAATTAATTTTATGTCAGTTGACTTTTTTTTCAGTTCTGTTCCTAATTAACAGGCCATTTTTAAACATTTTTTGGCACTTTTTGCATGTACTTAAGAACGTGAGATGTGTGTGTGTGTGTGTGTGTGGGTGGGTGGGGTGAGGTGAGGGGGA
>VVHJ01012330.1:0-30421 GCA_015107715.1 Tylochromis polylepis
AGAATCTGTGGCAAGATCTGAAAACTGCTGTTCACAAACGCTGTCCATCTAATCTGACTGAGCTGGAGCTGTTTTGCAAAGAAGAATGGGCAAGAATTTCAGTCTCTAGATGTGCAAAGCTGGTAGAGACATACCCTAAAAGACTGGCAGCTGTAATTGCAGCAAAAGGTGGTTCTACAAAGTATTGACTCAGGGGGCTGAATAATTACGCACACCCCACTTTGCAGTTATTTATTTGTAAAAAATGTTTGGAATCATGCATGATTTTCGTTCCACTTCTCACGTGTACACCACTTTGTATTGGTCTTTCACGTGGAATTCCAATAAAATTGATTCATGTTTGTGGCTGTAATGTGACAAAATGTGGAAAAGTTCAAGGGGGCTGAATACTTTTGCAAGCCACTGTATGAACAGCGTTGCTCAGCAACCACTGGCTCCTCATTGTTAGTCCAGTTTCACACTGTGTGTTTCTTCCTATAATTTATAAAGTTTTATGTTGCAGTGTTGAATAAAAAAACAGTTTCAGTGTTCATGTTGGACCCTATATTTGCAGCTTAATGTCACACTGAAATCCAAAGAAGACTCTGGGACCTGACAGATTCTGTTGTCCACATAATGATACTGAGAACCATACGAGTTGCAAACATTTTTCTGTGTGTACATTGCACCCCTTTGACTTCTGCTTGAGTGAGCAGTGTTCATGTGAAGTGTTGATGATTTTTGACCACTAAGTGGGGCACTTTTACCAAGGTGATGGCGAGCTGTTAATAGCTCTCAACTTTCCTCACAGAGGTGAATGTGTTTCACTGTTGGATTAATAATTTATCTGTAAATCTCACCTGAAAAATAAAAAAAATAATGAGTCTCTGCTGGTTAATGTGACCACAGCTTGCAGCGGTTCGCTTGGATACATTTGTGGTGATATAATAAGAAGCATAAAGTGATGAAATCTAAGAAGATACAATCAGTGATGAAAAAGAGACAAAGCCTCCATTATATACAGAAAGATGACTCACCTAAGGCCATCAATTAAAGCCTGTTTTATATGAAATCTTTTGGAGAATGAATGACTATCCAGAATCAATGAAAGACTTCCTTAGCTCTTTTAATTATTCACTGTTATATCAGTTCAATAAATACCGTTATTGTTTTATTATGTTACATTGCTTTGTTAATGCCATTGGTTTATTGTCCAGCTTCTAACTGTGTTTTTAGTTTTTCTCGGAAAGCACTTTGTTAACTTGCTATAAAAGTGTAATATCTTGATATCGGTAATGTTGTATATTCCATATCTGTTACATAACCAGTTTTCCAACACATCATCACTTACATTGAAATTACAATACTATGGCATTTCCCTCTTCACAGTCATGGACATTCCCACTTGGAATACACATGGAAGCTGACTGCTGTTGTGGCTCAGTAGCAATAACCAGAAATAGGAAAGCACAGCACAGTCTTTACTTTACCTATAAAGCCCAGGGATCGAACTGGAGACAATCCTAGTCTATATTTAATTTTGTTTCCTGATTTTTTTCCTTTTTCTTTTCCTAAAGAAGACATTTTGACATGTCCCCTTAGGTAAAAGGCAAGAGCCTGTCAAAGCCACCTTCTTCTAATGCTTTGCAAAGGGAGAAATGTCTCCAATCTACCCTCCTGCTTCTCCTCAATTCAACAACTGCAAGTTTGTTTGTTTGTTTGTTTGTTTGTTTGTTTGTTTGTTTGTTTGTTTGTTTGTTTGTTTGTTTGTTTGTTTGTTTGTTTTTCACTGTCACAACTGCTCTCTAACAATTGAAAAAGAAAGCAGGCAAAAATTGTTTATGTAATAAAATAAAATGTGGTGCCAAAAGGACTTTGAAGCGATTGTGTGGTTATTACAAACGTGTTGCGCAATAACTTCCAGTCTGTATGACTTTCACCTGTGTTTTGTCTTTATTCATGTCTAAGTAGAAGTAATATTGTATTTACCTTTGCCAAAATACTGAGTGCCAGAAGTAAGAGATGTGGGCTTTTAAATTAAATTGCATGGAAAGATAATGAGAAATGATTATATTCTGACTCCAAATATGGCAAAATTACAAATCATGTCCAAGCTGTTTATTAAAAAAATAATGTCTTCTGTATAAAACTGCACTGTTACCTGCTGAGTGTGTTTTCTGCTTCTAGATTTGGAAGTCCCCTTTAGGATCTCTTATGGATGAATACGGTTTGTTGACATATAGTCGCACCAATACATAAATTCAGTACAAGAAGCTGTCACTGTCTTAGGGTCAGGAAACTGTTGCTTTGCAGGGGGTGACCATGACTGCTGCCAGATGCACACCACTGAAATTACACCACAGACTCTGGTCCACTGAACCCCTCATTTGTTACACAGGTCTGTTCTACTTTTGACCTTTTTTTAAAGGCTTCAATCACGTGTTAACCTCTGATTCAGTCTATAGTAGATAAACCGTGTCACGGGTCACCACTGATTTTTGAGAGCTTGACATTTTTATAAGCTGGTCGACAACTGAAGCAAATTATCAAAAACATAGTTCGGTCACGTTAAACGACGCAAGCAAAAGAACATGTAAATATTTTGGCAAATATTTGAGTTATTAACACGTTTTCTGTTTACACACACATACGTGGATTTTTGCTCAAGTTGGTTTCAGTCATGTATGACGCCACTGCTGGCAACATGACCCAGCAGTCTCTGTGTTTACAGGATCTGATGGTGAGCGGCAGCTCGGCACACAGCATTACAACTTTAAAGGTCAGAGCAGAATTTGCTTCCTAAGATCAATAGACCACTTGTAGATTCGGAGGAAAAAATGACAGCTGTCACTCCAGAAATCATGCGGGTACATCAGTGTATTTGGTTTCACAGTAAAGCCTCTGATACACCATTTGTGAACATGAAATGTTGAACAACATTAACAAGTTTTTAAGGAGGTAAATATCAGCGTGCTACGTTCAGAAACCAGAATACATATACAAACAAGACTTTGGGCATATATGAATAGAATTATAAAAACAGAATGCAAGGACATTTTATTGACTGTACATCTTTAACTGTATCACCTATAACTGCCATCACCAACTTCACAGCCAAGTCAGAGAGGCACTTCACAGTTTACACTGATATAATCACAGTAGTACTGTAATAATCCTGCTGCAAAGCTGCTACTGTATATTTACAGTACTCGATACCACATTTCCACAACGACATGACAACTTTTTTAACCTGTTATATAAACCAGTGAAACTAAACTACCTATCTACAGACTAAAATAATCCACAGACAAAAAATAAATGAATACTTTGATCATAACAACTGTATAGTCCTCATAATAAACAACTATAATGTCCACACAGAGCCATAGCTGACTGACTGAAGCTTAAAAGGTACTGCATCAGTGCATCATTAGCAAATCAGTGTGGACATTTAGTACATTTACAGCTATGATCACTCTGCAATAACTAGTAGCCAGTGTTTCGCCCAGCTATGTTACCTGCACTGCGTTATCACTGTGAGAAGCACAGCTTTTATTACTTTATAGCATTTTTTTTTCACCTTCTTTGGTCAAAGATTTTTATGGGGTTTTTTTGGTCTTTAAGGAGAAACATGCTGCACAGAATAATCAGTAGCACCGTATGAAAAAAAGATAAAAACAAATGTAGGCTGCTAGCACTAGAAAACATGCTAAGTGTGCACTGATAACTGATGCTAAAAAGCGAAACACTGCACTAGAATTTTTACTATCTAGCCAGTTAAGTGTAAGAATTTTTTTAAAATATATTAATTTCTTCTCGTAGTCTTTTTTCTTTTTTTTAAATTATTCCCTGTTTCAACTCAGTGCTGGACTCCATGATTATTATATGTCGTTATATTAAAAGACATGTTCATTAGGATCTACTTTCTATAAAAATAGGATCAGTGAGCAACAACGCTAAGTCTTGATATAGACGCACAAAGATGGTGTTTTGTGCAGGTACAACATGCTAAAGCTTGCGTGTTAAAAGAAAAATACAAAGAAAAAGAAGTTTTGTGTTCATCCAGCCTCGTGTGTCCTTTTCTCTGCAAATAAATGAAATAAAGGCTCTTCACGTTACATTTTAAGGACACTCCAACTGCATAACTTGTTCGTGTATATCCTAAACACGGGACCCCCAGGCAAGAAGTTTTACATATTTCGAACTTGACCAGTGTCTCCATTGCAGACTTGCCCTTTCTGCTACATACTCGCTTCACTGCAGCAGTCAAACATGATCAATGTCATGTGGGATTCCCACAGCGTTACATGAGGAACACTTATCTTTGTGAGAAAAATTTTTAAAATAATGAACAAGATTTCTGCGATAAAAAATCATTTAACCAGTTAGCTGTGATTCATCTGTCTGGATGTCACAGAAAGCTGTCCTCGGTGCCGACAAAGGAGAACCCGTTAAAGGCGTTGCTGGAGCTGGTGCCAGGATTGAACTCCGGGGTCCGACTCACTGAGTTAGGAACCATTTCTCTGGTGAACTCAGGATCAATATGTTGAGTGTCAGCTGGGCCCCTCTGAAAGATGTACAATTTTAAGTGTAAATAAGTATGACTGCTATTATATGCATTATATACAACACATGAGAAGGTGTCCTAAATGTAAAACTAATAGACAGGGATGCACTAGCTCAGGGGTCTCCAACTCCAGGCCTCAAGTGCCGGTGTCCTGCAGGTTTTAGATATCACCCTGGGTCAGCACACCTGAATCAAATGATTAGTTCATTACCAGGCCTCTGGAGAACTTCAAGACATGTTGAGGAGGTTGTTTGGCCATTTAAATCAGCTGTGTTGGATCGAGGACACATCTAAAACCTGCAGGACACTGGCCCTCGAGGCCTGGAGTTGGAGACCCCTGCACTAGCTCATTTGTCTAACTTAAATCTAACTAGCGAACACTGATCTAGTGAAACTTCTTAAAGTTGGTGCTAGAACCAAGTTTAAATAGTCAGTTTATAAAAGATTAAATGAGGAAATGCAGATCACCTTATTCGTTGCCATCAATATACTGAAAAAGCCTAGCATATCTCTTTAGAAGCACAATAAATTAGGCTGTTTTTCATTAAAGAAATAAAGCATAAAACATTTCTATTTCATATGTAAAGTGATTGAGAAGCAAAGCCACACCAGTCAATGCAACAAATAAAAGAGTTCCAGCTACATAATGACTAAGAGCACAAAAGGTCAGAGGGATTTCCTCACATTAATCTTTAGCTAGATAATAATATAAGACGGGATAAAGAGATTCACAAAAAAACGCAGCGGGACAGATCTGGGAGGGTTTTATTGGCTGATCCCTCTGAAACATTTATGGTGAGTGGAAAGAAAACAGAACACCAGCTAAGGTAAATGGAGATAAGTGGTTAATAGAGTCACATATGTCGAGGCAGGTACACAGAAAAGACATGAGGAGGCGGTGCGGAGCAACAACTCACCACATTAGGGTTGTAAGGAGGAGCGATTCTCTTGTGGTAAAGGTCGTCCCAGTTGATCAGAGTGAAAAAGGTGTGGTTCTTTATTTCTAACTATAAATAAAAGAAAGAAAAAACTGCATATGCTTACCTTTTTCATTCCTTTCATAAAAACAAATTCACACATACAGTGAATCACGTAGAACATCGTGCAAGTATAACGCCAATAGCTGTTACATGTGAGGTAAATTTTATCAGAGGGCTTGGGTGTGGAGTTCTCTAAATCCAAAACACTTAAATAAAGACTACACCCAGTTTTTATTTGTGCCAACATTTATTGCAGTTATCCCTATTCTAAGACTAGGCTTAAATCCTGTCTGGGAAACCATCTGTTTTAATATGGAGCAAAGACCGAAGGACTTACAAAGTCTGCGATGGCTCCGAGGCGTCTATGCTGGTCTTTCTGGAGAAGACCCATCAGCAGAGAGCAGGCGGCCTCAGACTTTCCCGGAGGCAGCATCAGCGGCTTGTGAAGGATCCCATCGTACATTTCACCAATATCACGGCTGTAGAAAGGAGGCTGAACAGAAGGGATGTGTATAAATATCATTCATATGTAACATATCAAGTTATCCTAGGTTTCTTTTAAAGGGAAACAAAAAAAAAATTATGTTAGCAGTTTCTACCAGGAACTCATCATGCCTTTGTGACCAGTAAATGACAAAGGGAAAAGAATTCCTCATAAAACCTGACTCAAAACTGAATCAGTCTGTGTCTTGATGCATGCTCAATCATCCAGGTGAGTAAATCCCAAAAGGTTGATTCTGTTCAACTTTGCGTTTTCAGGTCACTCATCCAAGTGACTTCTTCAGAAGTCGTTGTTGCTCTGAAGAAGTCACTTGGATGAGTGATGAAACGTTTCTCCCACTGAAAACGCTACGTCCAGATGAACAGAATCAACCTTTTGTGAGTAAATGAGTATGTATTATTGTAGGGTCTACCTTACAATATAAAGCGCCTTGAGGCAACTGTCGTTGTGATTTGGCGCTGTATAAATAAAACTGAATTGACTTGAACCTTTTGAATCCATCTGTGTCTTTAACAAGTTTAACAAGAGGGTTGTCCATATGAACTTCTAGAACAGACAAAACCTTTCTTTGACCATTTATGACAAGGACTACTAAAAACTGAGGGTCAATTTTCAATTAAGATTTGGATCCACATATAAGAGGATGGTTTATATGTTTTAACTATCCTCTAGTTTTTCTGTGAGTACCACAAAAATAATATATTTCACTTTTGCGGAAGACTACTTCTTGGTAAAGATTAAACAATGGCACTGATGGGTTGGACAGACTGTTTCACCTTGTTTATAGACTCTGTGCTGTTTCATGTTTAGTCCACAGATATGAGAGCGGCACTGATAATTAACCCTTTGTTTATTTCCTGTAATTTAATTCATTCAAATGTGCAACATGTTCCTCATGTACGTACTGCCAAAACTCATAATCCATAAACCCTAAACAAATACACATACCAGGCTGAAGAGCATCTCATAGAGCACTGCTCCCAGACACCACCAGTCCACCGTCCTGTCATATGGTTCCTTGCGAAGAATCTCTGGCGCCAAATACTTTAGACACATGAAAGCGGGCAAAAAATGAAACAACGCAAACTTTGGGTTATCAGAGAACATTTGCTTCCTACAAACTATTGTTCACCCATAGTTTGCATGTTTGTGTTTCTATTCTGCAATCTTCTTATTACACTCACTAGTCACTTTATTTGGTCCACCTGTTCAACTGTTCGCTAATGCAAAGATCTAATCAGCCCACCAGTAACTCAGGCATGTAGATATGGTCCACATGACCTGCTCACATTCAAACAGAGCACCAGAATGGGGAAGAAAGGTGATTTAAATGGCTTGACATGGTTGTTGGTGCCAGATAGGCTGATCTTTCAGAAACTACTGATCTGATCGGATTTTCATGCAAAACATCCCGTGAGCAGCAGTTCTCTGGATGAAAATGGTGTGTTGATGCTGGAGGTCAGAGGACAGTGATCAAAGCTGATAGGAAGGCAACAGTGACTCAAATAACCACTCGTTATGACCAAATTATGCAAAAGAGCATCTCTGAACACACAACAGATTGAAGCAGACCACACCCACCAGGTCCTGCTCCTGTTAGTAAAACCGAGCCTACAGTTTACACAGAAAAACGGCTCTAATGAGTCTTCATTTTTTTCTGCCACATATGGATTTGGATAGTAAACAACATGAAAACATGGATCCATCCTGCCTTGTATCAATGGTTCAGGCTGTTGGTGGTATAATGGCGTGGGGGATATTTTACTGGCATACTTTGCACACCTTAGTAGCAACTGAAAATCGTTTAAATGGCACAGCCTGCTTGAGGATTGCTGCCCGCCATGTCCATCCCTTCATGACCACTTGTGTACTCATCTTCTGATGGCTGCTTCCAGCAAGTTAATGAGCCATGTGTCAAAGTTCAAATAATCTCAAACTGGTTTCTTGAACATGACAATGAGTTCACTGTACTCAAATGGCCTCCACAGAAAACCAGATCGCAGACCAGTAGAGCGCTTTTGGGATGTAGTAGAACAGGAAGATTCATGGATTGTGGATGTGCAGCCGATAGATCAGCAGTAGCTATGTGATGATGTCATGTCAATAAAGACCAAAGTCTGTAAGCAATGTTTCCAGCACCATGTGGAATGTATGCTATGGAGACTTAAGTCAGTTCTGAGGGCAAAAAAAGGTGTCCAGCCCAACACTAGCAATGTGTAACTAATAAAGTGGCCAGTGAGTGTATAGAGAATTGATCAAGTTTAAAAATATGCTTTGTAAACATCTACTGAAAATGTTTTTTACTCACTTCTGGAGTGCCGCAGAAAGTCGAGGTGGTTGCCTCCGGCTCTACGCCCTCCTTGCACAGCCCGAAATCTGTCAGCACCACATGGCCCTGCGCACACAAAACAGTGAGTGGCAAACACAAATAAAGTATTTTTCCCCTTTAAAACGTTAAAGCAAATGGGCTGATCTTGACTCACCTGACAGTCTAAAAGTATATTTTCTGGCTTCAGATCTCTATAGTGAACAAGAACAAATCAGACCGTCACCGCAGAAAGTAAAAAATATATTATTACATTGTAAATTCAATTTTTCATAAATGATCAATTTCAATAAACGTTCAAGCGTCTCTTTAACCTGTAAACAATGTTGAGAGAGTGAAGGTAGCCGATGGCGCTTGCTACCTCAGCCGTGTAGAATCTCGCTCTGGGCTCTGAGAAACATCGCTCTCTCTGCAAGTGGAAGAACAACTACACAAAGAGAAAGACGAGAGGAAAGAAGAAAATAAAATTAATAAAAAATTTTCAGTGTATTGAGGGATGAGACACTTCATACCAAAGTCTCGAGAAAAAAGTTTGTTAGAAAAAAGGCTTTGGCTTGCTTTGCTTTTTGAGAGCAGCAACAGCAAAAAAGAGGAATAAAACAATATGACATTAACTATGTCTCATACCAGTTTCGGTGTAGACTCCATCATTACAAATGTGGACAAATTTGCACAATAGGTAAAATAAAAACCATCTGATCAGTAGATGGAAATATGCTAAGATTTTAGATAAGACATATTCTAATCTGTGGGCTTTTGTTTCATTGTTTCTTGTTGAGTTGGACGGGAAGGTTGAGATCACCCTTGTACCTGTAGGCTAAATATGATAACACCATAGAACTAGCAAGAATTGAAAGCTTGTGGAAAACATCTATTGTACAGCATTTTATCTAATTTTTACTGTTTTAGCAAGAAAAAAGCGAGTTAGTAGCAGTTACACGAAAGAGAAGAAAAAAATACAAAATTTTAGAAAGCTTTTAGATTTTTTTCTGATGACAGCAGTATTTCTTACACTGATGATGCTTGTTACAGTAAATACATAAATCTAATTGCTCCCTGTCACCCCGGAAGTTACTAGTATATCCTGTACAATTGGAAACAGTTTGTGTCATAAGTGTACTGAACAGATTTTGGAATTTGACCACTATACGGGCTGCAAGGCATGCGTCTTGTTGACAGCGACCTTATTTATTACAGAGAGCATCTAATGTCATTGCTGTTTAACATAGCACCTTTAATTTAGACAGCCCAGTAAACCATGAAGCTACAGTCTACAGTCGTTAATGCTAAATTCAGCTCATTTAAGAGACAACTCAAAACATTTTTTATTTTAAAAAAAAAGGTACTTTACTTTAAAAAAGAAATCTCTGAAAACACTGATATTTACTACATTCTAGGCCACTTTCTGACAAAGTCTAATGAACTATGTAAGTGGAAATTATTTATTTAGGTATGTTAGTGCATGTACCTCTCCACCGTTTACATAGTCCAGGACAAAGTACAGCTTCTCTACAGTCTGAAAGGAGTAGTGAAGCCGAACCAGAAATGGGTGTTTGAGGCTCTTCAGCAGCACATTTCTCTCTGCCATGATGTTCTTTTGCTAAAGAGGGAAACAGAGAAAAATAAGTTCAGGGAAGTTCCGTTTTTTGCTTTTTAAAAAAAAATTTGCAGCTTGCTGTTTTTGACACAAAGCCCTTAAATAATTTTATTTCACTAAAAAATTTGAAATGCACGTATGAACATTAAATATTGTTTACAATTCACAGAATATATTTGCAGTGATGACGCATAAATAATACAAAGAAATTTTTTAAAAAAACAGGAAATGTGCTTAACTTACATCCTGTGTAATTTATAAAAAAAAATGGCTGTAATTCATAAACAGTTAATGCAAAGGTTTTGAAAACCTGAGAGTTTGCACTTTAATCACATTTTGATAGTGCAAATTAAAATTCATTTGATGGTGTGGAAAAAGTTTTTTCCAGTGCCCTATAAATGATACGATTGTTTTTGTCCTGGAGTTACTGCGCTCACATGCTTCTGGACCAAAAGAAGCACATCAAAGATTTCTTTTCATGCTGCTAACGTCATACCTCTGAAGTTTAGTTTGATTTTCACATGAGTGAAATCAGTTGAAATATTTTATTTATACGTTGAAAAATGCATACTTTTTTTTTTCAAAATTACTCATTATTCATTATTTTTAATGTTTAATGAAAATAGTAATTAAAATAATGACGTGCAAGTTGTCTTTCACACTATGAAAAGCTTATTTTGTTACCTAATTCTTCATTTAATGTCATTTTATGACAAAATCTTCACACTTGATGGGTGAAAAGGGTGACTGAGGATGAAGGTTGTCTGCGAGTGTGGTCAGTAATAAGGATCAGTATATCTAATCAGCAATTATGCTGTCTCACAAACACCTGGCCTGGCTTTTTTTCTGGAGGCAATAAAATCTGTCCTTTGTACAGAGCTGTAGATTAGATAAGCCTGAGATCGTGTTGCTAGGTAAAAACAAGTATCAAAGCTCCTCGCTATCACTGAGGGAACTCTTGGACAGCTTTCAGTTATTTTCCATCATCACTTCCTTATCCTGACACAATTCCAAAATGCATTTCAACTATTTTAATGCCCTGAAATGATTTGTCACCTACTCCCACAAACATTTTAATCTGGGGTTTACCTTGTCATTTTTAAGATAAATGCAGATTACTGGACCTTTAAAAAACATCAACACAGTGACATCAGAGCCCACCTCTTTTTTCTTCAGGATGATTTTCTTCTGCAGGACTTTGACAGCGTAGAATTTGCTGTCGGCTTTATGCTTGGCGAGCAGGACCTGTATGGAGGTTCACTTGTTAGTGCCTTGTTTAGCAAACAGTCTGCACCAGCATCTCAGCACTCTGCTTTCAGGATATTACATGAAAGTAGTGCACACAGCACAGATATGTCATCTGTGGAACCAGATGATACTGAGAAATCCGATAAGTGTGTTGATACAAAGAGCAAAAAGGCCTGAGGTGGACACGAAGCAAGTAAAAAAAAAAAAAAAAGCCACAAAAACGCCTATTTTTTTAAGATCTTTAGGAGTTGAATGTCCATATTTTTTATGTTCCACTGGACGACACTCAGGAGCCTGTAAGAGGCCTCAGTGGATTGTACAGTTAATGATTCATGAAGAAAGGAGCACATTTTGATTAGACAGTTGTTAGTCAGCAGGTAGACTCTCACTGACCCCCGCTGCAATGTCAGCAAACGTACGCTATGGGCTCTCTCTCCTTCTTTCTTACTCCCTCTCACCTGTCTCACAAGGTCAGCACAGTAAAATCCTTATTCATTTACATTAATACCATTAATACCTTCAACTGGATTTGTTATTTATTAATAAAAAAGGCAATGTTTTACTCAAGGAGCTGCTGCTGTTGAACATGTGAACTGAAGGGGTTACAACAAGGAAATGACCGAGAGGAAAAAAAGCCAGGAGATGTATTAAACAGTAGAAAGATGGATCTATAAATAAGTAATTGTTTCAGTGTTACCTTTCCAAAGGTCCCTTTGCCAATGACAGCCAAGAAGTCAAAGTCAGTGGGCCTGGCACTGAAACAAGACAGTAATGTATTAAAATTACATAATAACTTGTTTCTAACAGGATATAAATGGTGGATATAATGCTGGTAACAGTTTCTCCTCATAGATCAACACCTCCTTACTAAAATACAGACTGTAGATAATTAAAGTTTCTGTTTGAGATGTTTCGATCTGACATTAGGAAAGTTAACAGAGAGGGGGGAGCTACATGCCGGTCACCCAGTTACTGACTTTGGGTTTGCTGAAGGTCCCAGGTTGACATCATCTTGAGGAGAGGAAGGTGGTGACCAGAGCTGAAAAAAAAAAGATCGATTCAATTGATTTCTAAATAGGCTTCAGCAGCAGGAAAAGGACTACATGTGCCGAATTATTTGATTATCAAATGAAAAATACAGAAACTAAGGAGTTCGCAGTAAAACCTCAGCAGGGTAAGTTTATGTCTAGCACTTTTCAAACACCAGAGCCATTCAAAGAGCTTTAAAAGATCAAATTAAAACCAAAAAGAAAAGAAGAAAAGATGAGAAGAAAAGGCAGAAATGATCCCAGTAGTAGTACTAAAAATAACAACAACAAAAACAATGATGGCACAGCTATCTGGTTAGTTAAAAGCAATCATGAATAAAGCTGTTTTTAGCATCTTTTTTTTTTTTTTTAAATGGATGATCTGAGCTCCAAAGCTAGCTGGTTGTAGCAATGAGCAACATAGCAGCTAAATGCACGATCACCCTGCTTAGTATCAGATCTGTGCACTACACTAGACCTTAGAGACCTACTGGGTTTGTATCCATTAAACATCTCAGATACGTATTTAGTGCCCAAGCCTTTTAATGATTTATAAACAACCAGCAATACTTGTAATTCACTTCTGTATGTTACTGGAATCCAGTGCAGGGGGCTGAAAACAGGAGAGAATAATTTACAGTTTTCAGGAGCAAAGCTGCTCAAAGTCATTTTAAGGAAACTTGTGGGAAATGTATCTAGACAGCAGTTATTACATAAGAGTTTTGTAGTCTATCAGTTTTCTTCCGCTTATCCAACTCAGGGTGAGAGGTGTCTACAGCAGCAAACAGAGTCTGAGTATTTGTGGTGTTTTGATTAATAATGTTAGAAAAGTAGGATTAACTCAAAGATGTAGATACAGACAGCCTCATTAAAAATGTCATCATCAGTCTGAAGACTGCTTCTGCTCAGCTTTCTTGTAGTTTCTCTTTTGAGTTGCTACCATTATAACATTTTTCCACGGTGCTTTCTGTTTACCAGAAACAATGTTAACCTTGACAAGTGCAATATTGTCAAGAACCCTGAGAATATTAAACTGCTCGAGCTGGTCGTTCCCAGACTCACAGGCTCCGCTGTTACACTATGTATCGTACCAATGGTTTCTATAAATAAAGTACTAGTGTTGTCATTGAAATTCCTCTTTCTAATAGTTCTAAATGTGGCTTGGCGGACTGGAGTGCTCAGTCCATCAAAGAAAACACAAAACTGGTCTGACAGGGCTACATCCAAAACAGTATGATCAGACTTGTAAAACAGCTGATCTTAAGCCAGGTGCTACAATTTTCAGGTCTTTTTTATGACTTTGTATATCCACACTGAAATACCAGAATAATATAAAAGGGTCAAAATATGTTCAACATTATGCATCACCATATAGTAAAGAAGAGAAAATATCATTCTGTGTGAGCCGTATGTTTGATTTGGTCAAGATTTCATGCCCTTCCTGATGCAGCCCTGCCCAGTTACCCAGGCTTGGGACCGGCACTGGGAGTACTCTGGCTTGTGGACCCCTGGACAGAATTAGCAATGAGTAGATCGGAAGGACAGCTCAGGTTCAGTGGTTTGGAGACAAAGTTAGAGAGGCAAGGCTGACTTTGGGCGTGTGCAGAGGAGGGATAGTGGATATATCAGATTAAGGATGCTGCATACGGAGCTGATGAGCAGGAGGAAGAGAGGAAGACCACAGAGGAGGTTCATGGATGTAATGAGGAAGGACATGCAGAGGGTTGGTGAGACAGGAGATGCCAGGGATGGGCTGAGATGGGGGCGACTGTGGCAACACCTTAAGGGAGCAGCCGAAAGAAGAAGTTATAGTAAAGAGGAAGACTGACACATGGGTCTTGCACTCCTTTAAATAGCAGTCTATCAGAGTCTGACCTTTTCAGATTTAAATTATGTGGAGGATTTTGTGAAAATCTACTCTGGAAATTAAAAATCCAAAACCAGAGAAAAAGATACACGTGAGCTTCGCCTCATTTAAACAGGAAAACCCGTCAAATTTTAAGCGCAACACAACAAATACATTCATCATCGTCTTCATCTGTCTCGTCTTAAGTGGTCACATCAAAGGAATGGTGCTCCTAGAGATCATATGCTGAATCTCTAATATGTTGATTCAGTGTGACCTGTTCGAATACGACGTGGCATGAAAGCCAAAGACACTCCAGATGTGGATGTAAGTTTGCTCACAAGACATCTGTTAAACAAAGCAGGACTGGACCACAAGCCCGTTTCCCTTTCACCCAACAGAGTAAAATAAAAGTATCATAATAAAATTACACTCACATTACAGTGTGCCATGGTTACTATACTCCACTCCCATCAGTGTTTGACAGACCTGCTAGGAGAGGAGAAATCTTCACATTCACTGGGCTCAGCAGCTTTTGTAGGGGTAAAACATATTCAACATTTATAGATCAAAAAAATCTCCTCATCAGCTCTGACTCAGAGGAACGTGGTTATCTAACCTCTTCCACTGTCTGTGCAGGTGTTAACTCACCTCATGTGACGACAGGATCAAGAGGAGCTGGTAGTTCTGGTTTGCACTGAACAGGATGCTGGAACAACAGAAAGACCATGAGGGACCTCGTGTTTGTGTAGCGTGCATTTGTGTGTGTGTGTGTGTCCTTGCACTACTAATGTTATGAAGGCACACATTTTTACACTGTTAGGAGTCGCCAAAATAAAAATCTGTGAATTTTACTCTTAACATTAGGGCAAGGGTTATGTTTCATAAAGTAGAGGTTATGGGAAGTTTTCAGAATGTTATTGAGAGTCAGTGAGATGTCCTCCAAAGTGATGGAAACATGATCCTGTGTGCATTTGTGTGTGTGTGTGTGTGTGTGCGCGCGTGTGTGTGTGCGCATGTAGTGTGTCGGGGAACATGTTTATATGCTAAATATTGGTTTTTTTTTCATATCTGTCGAAACATGTGGGATGACCAGGATCTTGCTCGCTCGCACACAAACACACACACACACACACATCCATCTAAACACGCACACATATAAAACAAAAGTCCCATTGATCTGAGGTCATGCTTTTCCTAGGAGCCCTAGGCCAGTTTATCTATTTATAGGAAAATGAGGTGCTGAATGTCACATTACATTTATGCAGACTGCATTTATTGTAGCTCATATATAATGATATTTTAGGGCCAGTTAGGAATTGAATCCGTGCAGTTTCACAACTAAAACATAAAGATTTTATGTTAAATTAAGCAATCTACAACGAATGAAGAATTATCACAGACACAGACCGTCACTTACGTAGTGCCTTTCTAGTCAGGTTGAGCATTAAAAATGCTTCTTACCACAAGTGTTCAAACTTGATCATGCACATTCACACAGTGCTTTTACTAACATTCACACACTCAAATACTTCGACATGCAGACTGGACAAGCCAGAGATCGACCTAAAAGTTTTCCAATTGGCGGATGAGCCACTCTACCACCTGATCCACATCCAGGTCGAAATTTCAGATGTTATAAAGTGTCCAGTTTGCCAAATTTTAACTTTAAGAGTGTGTTTCCACATTAAGATTGATATGAAGAAAGCACTCTATTGTTCATTTGAATGTAACCAAAAAAGTAATTAAAATAGACTGCGGTTTGGCTATAACAGCAAACTTTATGCATCATTTAATAAAGGCACATTTGGTAAGGACGTGACAGGAGGTTAACATGACGAACACTGACAGTTATGATAACCTCCTCTTGATCTGCCACAGCAACTACACTCAGCTAAACTACAGCTCTCTGTTCAGAGATTATTCCTCAGAGCAAACCAGAAACTAAATCACCCAAAACTCCCCAAACTCACAGAAAGACTCCTGTTCACAAAACTAAAATCTGGATAGAAAACTGAATCATAAAAGTATAAACCTACTACAGAGCCTTCTTAGAAAACTGTGACTTTCCTTTAAAGAAGGAAAAAGTCAGTGATCTGAGTGAGAGTTAGGACTAAAGACAACATGTAGAAACTTCCTAACAGGAATATCAGTACAGTATCATCAGTAACCCTGATCGATCACACAGATCACATATGGACGTGTCTAAATATCCAGCAGACTAAGGTTGTTAGCAGGTTTTACAAGCAGACCTGTGCAACAATGATGAGCACCACAGTGACGCTCCACACTACCTGTACGCGTGTTATAATTACCCCCGACAATAGAAAATGACCTGAGGAACACAGAAATGAAGAAATCAGGCAGAACAGGTCGGAAACGATCGGCTCACCTGTGTGAAGGATGAGGTGATCCGTGCTCTGCTCGCTTCACACTGACAGGACTCCAAATAGAGCGCAGTCACAGTGGCAGGAGGCTGATCTCAGGTCAGCGTGTCTGCTTTTCACACGTCATGAGGGGACGTGGGCAGGACTCCACAGAGTGAATCATTGATGAAATGTTAGCGAGCTTAAAATAACAAGGCGGTGCAAGGTCGCAAACTTTCAGCGACCCTGCGTGCGTGTGTGCAAATAGCAAAGACTTACGGAAATTGCTGTGGTTTCAAAATAAAGTAAGTAAGATATAAAGTAAGGTAATAACAGGGTAAGTAGCCTGATATTTTTTAAACTTCCAAACTTAAACTTATCTGTCAAGAAAAATGGTGAAACAGTGGTCACATTGTTATAGATATTTCATGTATGTGGTTACATGAGGAGATGAACCCTAACTTTACTATCGTGTCAAACATGCGTACTAGGGGTCCCAAAAAGGGATTTCCGATGTTTCTCTGTGGGTTTTTGTTTGTTTTCTGATGTGTAATGTCTGCGCACACACTGTTAAATAAACTGTATTCAACAGGATTTATTAAGGGGTTGTATGTTAAAAGTGTTTTAAAAATCACCTGTTTTGCAAGCATCTCTCACAGATTGTAGGCCAACAAAATTATTTACAACAGTTTAATTAGGGGCAATTACTTTTAGCACAACACAACTAAACTGTTGTACATGGCTTACTGGGCTATAATCTGTCAAACGTATCTCAAAACATACCTCTCACGAATGATATCCAGTCATTTTGAGCCAGAAAGAACACTGATGTCACAAGGTACATGTTGCAATCAATTTTTGCTCAAGTAAATCCTTAGTGTCACTGACATTAAAAAGATGTCTTTTTCAAGAGAGATGTGGCCAAGAGGGCAGCAGAAAGTGCAACAAATGCAACATCACAGTTCCATAAAGCTCTCTTAGGTGGGCAAAAAAATGGCTGTATTGATTATACTGAAGGTACAATAACGCAGAGTCATAAAGACAATCGCCACATAATCACTTTTGTCAGTCAGCCCACAGAAGCTCCAATTCAATCCACGGGAATCAGTTATGAAAAGTTATCAGTTAACTGCGAATCCAACAAAGCTGCACATGAGCTAAATATATGAAAAGTCTAAATTTTAAATACTGGAACAATTTCCAAATAATGTTCCTCAATATAAAATTGCAAAGACTTTGAATATCTCATCATCAACATCCAATATTGATTTTCAGGCTTGTCCCTTGCGCACAAAGATTTCTCCAGATTCTCTGAATCTTTTGATGATATTATATACTGTAGGTGATGAGAAAGTCCTTACAATTACAGGATCTTTGGTTCCTCAGACACAAATGCAGTTAATAGCTCTGTGATGCAAAGAAGAAGGCATACAGAAACGTGATACAGAAACACTGGGCCAAAGATCTGAGGCAAAGTGGAAAACTGTTGTTAAAAGAAGCAGGGATGCTGCACAGTGATAATCATGGCCCCATTTAAAATTACTACACCTATATGTGACCTGTGACCTATTAAAATAATCTAGCTTCCGCAACAATCCCACATTAGTTGATAGACTGGTAACACTCTGGCCATCACCTCATTTTTCATCTTGGTTGTCGAGTGGCTCTATGCCCGATTCGTGGGGACCGTCCCACAACTAAAAACAATAAGATTTCGACAGACTGCAGAATAAGTCAGCAGACTCTCCTCCCAGCAAGGTTTGTCGGTTTAGATGTTTTAACACACACAAAAGAACGTTTGAATAAAAATGTGTTTTTTCCCCTCTAAACACTATATTATATAAAGATGTTACATAACAAACTAAACTAAAAAAGTATTTATGTTTCATTCATTGAACTCCCCGGGCTTTATAAATATCCAAGTCATTTTCTTTTAAAGTTTTATGACAGGGATGTCAAACTCATTCTACATTGTGGGCTGGACCAGGGAGACTACATGATACACGTGTAAAGTTCATCGGTATGACTGTCCTGTAAATAAACATTTAGATTATAAAGTTTTCATTAATTCCCAGAAAATTTCCTTGTACTTTCGTGTGGTATGGATGGCCATGTCGGGTTGAGTCTGTATCAATCAGAAAAGCTGTAAAACTTAAAATACAGTTAAAAGTTCAAAATATATCCTTCACATTTTCTAAAGCTGTCCAGTGCGCCAGATTGGAGTCTTTGCCGGGCCAATTCGAACACCCGGGCCTTATGTTTGACACCCCTGATTTATAATATCATTTTACTTGTGCCAGAGGGTTCAGGTCTCTGTATCATGCTCCTGAATGCTGAACTGCAACAAGTTTTCAATATTAAAATGTGCACATGTATCACTGTGTGCAGGCAGATCTGAACATTTAACCCATCTTAACACTGGTTTGAACATACTGGGACTTTTCTTTCCTTTAACTCCGCTCCTCGTACAGAAAACATGGGTTAAGGTTAAAACCAAAAGTCCTGACTTTGCTTAGCACCATCTTCTAAAATTATTAAGAAAAAAAATAACACCTGGCCACCTGCTGCTCCTTCCTGTATGACACATTTGTCACCCAGCAGTCAACTGAGTGCTCTGTTTGTAGTCTTGCTGCTGCAGGTTATCAGCAGCGCCTGCTTTCTGGCCTCTGCAGTGGAACAAGAAGATAAACAGTGAAAGCAGAAAGGGCGGGGAAGGAGTTATCGCCACCACAGCCTAGTGTTGACGACAATATGATCAACAGGGGGATGTGCATATAAGCAAAGTGAGTTTATAGTCAGTAGTGTGACAGAATACCTGCACACGCACAGGAAATGCACTATTTATCATCCGTAACAGGAGACAAGAAGCAGAGACATTAATCAGACAAGACAGCTGTGGACGTTTATTAATTCATATGGTTTAAATGACATTTGTGACCCAAGATTATCTTGACACGCACACACGCACACAAATCCCACCAGAGAGACACACAAAGAAGTAATATTTAAGATTCCAGGAGCCCTTAAAACATTCAGCTTTCGTCTCACAATATCAACTCCATACAGCGTGTTTTAAACAAACCCTGACATCAAATGTAAACATTTCTGAGAACACAGTTCACCTGGAGCTTCCTTTGCATGTAAACTGCAAGAGTGCTCCTTTGGCTAGATACCAAATACATGTTTATAGTGCAAAAGGTGGATTTTTTGCACTCTCTAGTGACCGAGTGTGGGAATATCCATGTGTAAAATCCATTTGAATTTCACAGTTGTGCTAAAATCCTAATGCAAAGAGTCCGTTTCATCTATTTATAACAGCTAAAAAATAATTTCAGACGTTTTGCATATAGAGATAAAAATTCAAACACTGTCGTTTGTTTTCTCTGCCTCCGATTCGAGAGCAGAGGGTCGACGTTTTAAAAGTTACATTTCGTCCTTCAGTTGAGTGCTCACATTATTGGTGCAGTGCGCGGAATTTTGAGGCAGTGAACGTAAATAACTAATACTCAGGAATACTCAGTGAAATGAGCAAAGGCTTCCTCTGCGACTCAATCACAAATCTAAACAGTCTGAACAAAGCAGCTCATTTGATTTTTTTTTTATATTACAGTGCAACAATTTGTCTAATATATAAGGAACTGTAATATTAACTGTTGCTGAATACAGCACTTCTGTATCAGCTTCTTTATTGCACAAAACGTGAAGCCTATAACAGCCTCACAGACCAGCCTCACTTACTGCATCAAAATCCTTTTACTTACTTTTTTTTAATGTGCAACCCTTGCTTGTCTTTATCCAACCTTTTTTTTTTTATTTTCCTTCATTTCCATTAGTTCATACAGTATTTCAGGATGTTTTCATTTCAACCTTGGTACATGTTCCTTTCACTTTTACTCGTCGGACATTTCAAACTGATGGGTTTTGTCACAATCCAGGTAGAGTTCTCATCACATCTGGCCACGTGTGAACTTCTTTTTAAGGTAAGTTTACCTCTTTGGAGGTTTCAACTATCCTGGTACATCATACATCAATAGGAACTATTCTAACTTAGGAAGTAAAAGTACAGTACTAGTACTCATATCAGCTGCGTTGCTGTGGGCAGGAACTGGATTTTAATCTTCCTTGTACAGGAAAACAAACAAAATAGTATCTCTGTTTAACAAACATCTGTTACATGACATCACCTTTTTTTTCACACCACTGACAGCAACGGATGTCTACAGTTCTCTGCCCATCCATGAGTCACCTTAAGATGGACACCTTTGTCCATCTTAATCAAGAACATGATACCTTTTGAAGGTTTTTGGGGATTGTCTTTAAATTTGGAAGTTCAAGCACCAACTGATTCGAATTTGGTAGTCAGCGTTTAAAGATCGCTGAGACCTAAAACAAAACTGAACAAACACATTTTTGGAGTAATAATTAACACCGTGATAACATTTCTCACAATAGCCTAAAAGGATATGTTATTTATAAAATTATAACATTTTATGTTCAAATAGTAAAAAAGTTACCCGCAGAGAGACATGGATGTAAAGTGCACTTTGACTGGTAGGCAGAGAAATACAACTGCAGGGTGGGAATTCTAGTTTCTATTTCCAGCCGTGCCCGCTGGCTTATAATTCAAATTCAGCATAAAGTACGTGGGTTGAAATGTTGAGATTTAGCACAGCACACACAGACATACTGTGGCCAAGTGATTTTTGGGGGGGATTTTGGCGATGAGGTTGAACCCTGACACTGAACCAAACCCATCAGTTTCTGTTTTCCTGCATCTGCTCCATCCCCATATCCACCCTCCAAAGATTTTGATGGCAGTCCTCCATTACTCTCCAAAATATTCATATTTTCTAATCAACCTGAATCTTCTACTCTCAGCTCTGTTTCTCTCTTTACCCTGATTGGACCTCACCACCCTCCCCCCTCCCCCCTCCCTCTCTCTGATGGGTACAGGACACCGAACACATGAAAAAGGGGTCAGGGTCTTTTTCCCTGCAACAGAATGAATTTGGCACATGATGACTGGCGGCACAGCGCTGCCACTGAGTGAGGGCGGGATTCACTTGAGTCCCTCGTCTGTGCTCTTGAACATGAGGATGGCGTTGGAGATCTTGAGGGCGGGGCCTAGCTTAATGCTCATGATCTTCACAATGTCGGTCTGGGTCAGCAGCAGGAAAGCCTCCCCGTCGATCATCTAGAGAGACACAAATGTGGAGGTAGTAAGTGAAGAAAAGTTTGTTTTGTCCTGACAAATATCAAATTATAGCAGTGAAACCCATTCAGAAATATTATACAGCTGCAAACATGTAACAGTGCAAGAGTCATAAATTATTCTGACAGTCTAAACAGCATCAGTAATGAATGACATGTTTACAGTTCACCAGTAAAGACTGCAAATGATTAATCTAGTTATTCATCATTCAGTTATTATTAAACGACCATTTAATGGTCTCACCTCTTCTTTGAAGAGACGAGCCTGTTCTTCACAGCCAATTAAATTCTGGACAAATCTGAAGACCTGCGGCCAAGATGCAGCAGATTTCAGGTAATCGTATAAGTCCGAGAAAGAATGTAAATAATTATGGAGGTGAACGACATTTTCTCACCTCCTCGACGCTCCATGCGGCCACCTGGCTGGCGTGAATGCCCTGAACGCCGGGCAGCAGCTTGCAGTGCTGTTCCCAGCACAAAGACAGAGTGCGGTCTGATTGGTTGCTCAAAGCTGACATGAACAGTGATGGATACACTCCCTGTGAGGACATGCCTGTGCACAAAAACATACAAACACATGATTATACAAACATACAAATTTGAGGGGAATACCAGATACATGAGCCGTTTGCTGCAACCATTTCCTGTCTTCATATTGTATCTAGACTCTTATAAAAACAAAATGATTGTAAAATTATCTTAAAAGTATTAAGTAATTAAATAAGGTAAATACGCTGACTACTGGAACTGCCAATAAATCTTTTTCAAAACATTCAATTTTTGGTATTGTAGCAGATAAAGGTTAATTCATTTCTATTAGACTGTTAGGCTCACTGGAAGATCTAAAAACAAGCTGTCATTAACTCCACCGGTGAGTTAAAAAAGGTCTGCCGGCCTTTTCACAGTAACAAATACAGCATATCAAACAATGAACATGCAAATCTGCTGATTTGAGTATTAGTATTTCTTGTTTTGAGGTGAGGTGAGGTGCTGCCAAAAAAACAGTGCAACTTACTCTGGTAGTCCCTCTGTTGATTCTTTCTGTATTTGGGAGGACGACCAATCCTGAAAATACAGAAAATGAATGCAAGAAAAAACAAATGTGCACACAAATACATGGACACCACTTTACCTGCCACGGTAATGAGTCTTCTTAGTCCTCTGGCCAAAGAAGAGGTTTCTCTTGCACTCTGAGTCTGATAGGTCAGCCTTCAGCCTACCCTGGTTACGCTCAGCCAATGGGCAGCCAGATATGCAGTGATGGGCGGTGAAACGACCGGTGACATGGCCTGAGCCGTCACAACCTGGAGTTGGACACTTCCTGTTTGAAAAATAAATGTCCACTTTATCGTCAAATGGAGATTTGCTTTCCGCGCATTTTAGCATATCTAAAAAAAATTACAATTCCAATTTTTAAAAGAAGTTGGGACACTGTGTAAAATGTCAATAAAAAACTGGCCCCGTCCCAACTTTTTTCAGTTCAATGACTGATAATGTCAAATTTAAAATGATGATCCACTTTCTCAGTTCAAGTATTTTACTTTTTTACGTCTGTTGTGAATAAAACACATATTTATGAGACCTGCAAATCACTGCATCGTTTTTATTTACATTTTACACATCATCCCAACTTTTTGGAAAAATCTTGCATTTAATGACATGATGACAGAGCTGAGTTTAGGATTTACCTGTTGTGGAAGCTGTACTTATTGGTTCTGGGCTGACTGATGGGTTTACAGGGAACAGAGGAGGTGTAGGTGGACTGGCCTGTAGCAGGAGGTTCCCTCACACCTACATATATGCAAACACCGAGGAGAACATTCACATACACTCATAGGCTGACGTTCACAATCATGGCATTGATTATGCCCTAAGAAGTCATGTAAATAACAAGTGGCAAACCTTGAGGCTTAAAAAAATGAATGTCCACTAATGTCCACATGAGACTGGCTTTACAACAGAAAAAACAGTTTGGTCTGTAAATATAATCTTCTCTTTTGTTACAGTAGTACAGGGGTGTTTTGTAAGTCACCCATTTAGCTCGTATTAAATCTTAATTTTATGGATATCTCCGACAATGTACATTTACTCAAAGACCTAAGAACAGTTTCTTTTAATCCAGTTTTCATATTGCTAGGTAAAATTAGCGTGTCATTTAATATCACAGTGAATTACACTTGCTATATAAGCTAGCTTGTCAGTGCTAGCATTAGCCAATATCTCAGTAGCACTGCCTTCAAGTTCAAAGACGGTCAAATCTGGTTTCAAAAATATAAAATACCAAACTCAAAGTTTCAGAACAGTCCGTAACACAATACTGATATCACTGTGGCCACTTTTATCTTTTATATACAGTCTATAGAAAATACCAATAGGCTTAGAATTTTTGACCTCCTGTTTTAAGTGAAGAAAAAGGAGTCACATGAGGCTGGTTGCTACCATGCGGTTGCTGTGTTTTGGTGTCCCGTGGAGGAATTTTAAGTGGGTGACCAGTTGCCTCGCACCACCCAGCTGGATGGATGTCTGGGTGATCTGAGTCTACCCACTCATCATAGACGTGACTCCAGCCATCATAATGGATCTGAACGAGAAGAAGAGAGCGAGCTGTAATAGATATAAATACTAACATGCACTCGAGCTCAAAATGTACAGAAACCAAGAGTCAACTGCAAAGACGTATGATACAGTATCGGGACATGGAAGGTCTTATTCCTGCACACCTATCCAAACTGACAAGCACACATCACACAAACTTTACTGTTTCTTCTGTTTACTTCTCTCAGTTGTTCTGTTGGTATTTCTGATGAATGATCCGATCATCCACACACACAATCTGCTTTATTGATTTAGTCTTTTATCTGTGTTTGTCCTCTTCACTTCTGCAAAATTCTTGTTCAAACAGTTCCTGACAAGACAAGATGGTTTAACCCATGAGACTGCCATCTTCTGCTTGTTTGCCAGGTTTTTCACTTGATTCATTGCATCAGCTGATAGTCAGACCGAAGGGATAATATGCTTGATTGTCAGGATGGTTGGTCTTTGAAAGCAGAGCTCGGACAGGTTGAAAAGTGGTCCACTGAAATTATATTTGATATCCAGACTTGTTTATTGTTTTATGCACTGAAGCACGGCTGCTGAGCACAAGGAAAAAGTACTGGAGCAGGAATGTATATCTGATTTACTCTGATGATTGATGAAACTTGATTTTCTATTGTCATCCAACCAGTCTTGAGTTCTTTTTTTATAAAGCTGATACTGGGATTATGTTTTATAGTGTTGCTCCCAGCTCTCTGACTGATTCTTGGAATCTTTTAATCTTTTTATCTTTAGGAATCGATCAGTCAGTTAATTTTCTTGAAGATGGGTTTAAGTAATCGTTCCACAACATTAAACAACTACACAAAGTTGTACCTTAATGCGATGTGTGTCCACCTCTTCAACTGTAGCTACTCTTATGAGACCAGGACTTCTTTTGTCCACAGCCTCCAGTTTCATCTGAGGCTGAAAGCTGTGAGGTGACCGCTGGACATGGAGCAGAGGATGATGGGATTTCACATTCAAGTTGACAACAAAACAAACTAAACATATTTTCCATTAATCTGCGACTTTACTGTTCAAAATGCTAGCTCTTCTTTACTTTTATCTGTATTCTCACCACTTTAAAGGCATCAGCAGCCACTGCTTTGGATCCTGTCTCCTCCAAGTATCGAGACCAGGAGAACCGGCCCTGGTCTGGATAATCTGGTGCAGGAAAAAACTTTCACCAACACTCTTAACACACACATGAACAGCCATAAAACCTTACACAGTTTTGCCTGACTTTATATATCACTTATTAAAAACTAGCTTTAATAAAGTTTTTAGCACAGACACATATGTCAGATACTAACTTTTAACTCTCACATGTTCACCCTCAGTTTAACGGTGATGAAAGAAAAAAAGGCAAGTGTATAAAAAAACAACTGAGCAGAACTCATGATGAAGTTTATGATCCATGATATGACTATGAGCACAGATAAACTACTGATTAACAGTGAACACATTCCTCACCTTGGGGTGGTGTTAGAGGGAGGTTCCTTTCTTGGCACCAACCAATAGGATGAATGTACGGACTGCTGGCATCACACCTGCATGTTGTGACACACAACAATATGCAGAATTGAGGTTCAATAGAAATTTCTGCGAGCTTACAGGAAAATTAAGACAGAACTGATGAGAGATGATGCTGCAGGAAAGAAATCAGCATCTAGCTGTCGAAGAAAGTGAAGCTTCAAATCCTGAAAGATTTATGCTTCTCTCTGCTGAAGTGATCCAAAGGCAATTGTTTAGTAGTGTTGTATCCATAGTGACAAGGATGTAAAGGTGGATGTATTGTACTGCTCTGAATCTCTGTGAAGATTATGTTACAGCAATGTCATTGTTTGCATGGCACTTTTTTTCTGCATCGCTCTGTAAACAATCTGAGCTGACTGTGTTGAATATTGAACAACAGTTACTTTTACTGACACACAGCAGTGAGAAAAGAGAGCGGTGAAAAAACAAGAAAGCAGCATGCATCTGCTGTGTACTGGGAGAAAACTGGCACGTGCGCTGACATGAGTGAGCCAGATAAAAGTCCAGCCTGTTACATTTTGTTTAACGGAGGCATTATCCTTACGCTAATCAATATACAGTGCTTATGCAGCTCAGCTGCAGTAGTCTGCATTACTGCGACATGTTACATTTCTGGGGAGGTTAATATCATTATGCTGCACTGCAAATAAGCAGCACTGAAAAAGAAATCGGATACATGGAAAACATATTAGATGTTTACACTGAGAAAATTGTAGGGATTTTGGCTGAATCATGCCTGTTTTTAATGCAGTGTCACTTGACGTGTGACAATCACGGGAAACCACTATTGATTTTTGGCCTTGTCTCCAGATTCTCTGAATCTTTTGATGATATTATGGACTGTAGATGATGAGATAATTGCACAATTGCAGATCCAGTTTTTTGCAGATAGGCGAACCTCTGCCAATCTTTACTTCTGAGCAACACTGCCTCTCTAAAATGCTCTGAAATGAACATTTCACAAACATAATTTTATAATTTGAAATTGTGCTACAGTCACATATCACCTATGACACAGCATCAAACAGCTGTTCAGTCCTAATAAGGTTATGAACTTCATTCCGCAGGATTCAGAACTTTTTGCAAACTCCAGCCACCATCATTAATCTGCCTTAACAATACCGATTGCTCTCCTTTTGATTAAACTCAAACTTCCAGCTACACCAGGAGAATAGAGAACAACTTTATTATAATTACTGTTTTTTATGACAGCACGAAATATCTGATCAGCTGTATTCTCACCTATACCGCTTCAGATTCATTTGAACATATCATAAGCCCAATCATAGTATTAATTTTAGAAATCCTTTAAATCATTTCCCAAAAGCATTCAGAGATATGCTATGACTCACCAGTAGTCATATGTGTCATCCCAGTTGTCAAAATGAACCAGGAAGCGGTTGTCCACCACATCGGTGATGGTTGCTACACAGATCAGGGAGGGGTTCATACGATCGACGGCCTCCAGCTTCATTCCTATCTCGAAACCACATTTCACATCGATCTGGAAAACCAGGGGAAGCATTAGCTTCTCCACTGTGCTGTTGAGCCACTTGTCAAGAATTTTAGATTATGATCTTCATGCATTAGGTATTTACATTCAGATTATTCAGGACCTCAGGCTCAAACAAAACAGTTCAGTCTGTCTTCAGTGCTACATGACCATGATCTAAGGTGCACATTTCTTAAAATAAGCTTTTCATTACAATGGCTGAAGTTGGGAATTTTCCTTGCCCTAAATCAATCACCACATCCAATATGTGTGTGTGGTTAAAATAGCCAGCATATATTATACTACACAGATGCAATTACCCTTCCGGGACTGGCAAAAAGTTCTTTGGGAGCCACTTGTGCTTTAGTCATTCTCAGATAGTTGGTCCAAGTAAACTCCTCCTCTTTACAGCCTGCAGGAAGCACAAAAATACAGAGAGGAGTCACATGTTGGAAGAGAGTGCAGCATTTAGAAGAATAGTTTAGCATTCTGGAGAAACTTCATTTACTTTTCACAGCAAGAGGAAGGCAGGAGGATCGTTTTCACATTTGTGTGTTTTAAGTGTGAAAATGCCAGGGGAGAGTTAGCTGAGCTCAGTAAAAAGACTAGAAAGAGGTGAACTTAAGCTTCCCTGTATTTCACGACTCAACAGCAGAGCTGAAACTCAAAACTAATAAACGCTCCTCATCTCTTTACTTAATCTGCACCAAAAGAAACCATTCGCTCTAAACTTCAGGTCTTGTGTCGATAAAACAAACTGGGATGGCAAACATTTTTTAAGAATTTATTTAATGTAAGAATAAGTATGACCTCTGACCTTTGGGGGTGTGCAGTTTGTGCCCTGTGCTCTCACACCAGCCTGCAGCGTGGATGTCAGGAGAGTTGGCATTCACCCAGAAGTCATGACAGTCAGAGTAGCCATCAAAATGGAGCCGCAGCCGGTAACCGCAGACCTGACATGGGATATCAAAAGAGGTGACACCTCAGTGAACTCCTTCTGCATCCAAAGCATTCTGTGAGTACATGGAAATGATCCCAAATGAGAAGCCGGCCAGAGACGATCCTCTGGTTGCGCTCATTGATGTCTGGCTCACCTCGGCCACAGTGAGGACGAAGTACATGGATGGATGCTGCGGGTCGATGCCTTCCAGCTTCATCCCCTGTTTGAAGCCGTTCTTCACTGTCGGCACTCTCTGGGACTGGAACAGAGCAAACGTTTACGTAAAACAAGGAGATGGAAGTAAAGTCTGCATAAAAGATTTTTCTGGGGAAACTGAGTGACAGCAAAGAACAGAGAAAAGATACGAGCACTGCAAGTAAAAATAAAAAAAAATGTCTTTAAAAAAAAAGAAAAGGCATTTTCTGTGAATTAACATAAACTTTCTGTTTTGGGATTACAGGACAGTCTGAGCAATGAGCTTTCTTTTGTGTAATTTTCAGCATTTCTTTCTTTCAATTTAAGCCCAAAGAGCTGCGCTGACAGATTTCTTTCATTTGCTACAGCGGCGTTTCTTTATCATGTAGAAAAACGGAGACGTACTGCTCACATTGCACTTTTCTTACACTGAGATACTTCAGAGATTAAATGTGTAACTAACGTTCTTTACACTTACAGAAAGGAGAGTTTCACTGATTTGGCCCACTTCTCTTCAAAGTGGGCACAATGTGAAATAAGTTTTACATCCTTGATTTAATATATGAATATACGCCTTTGATGACATACATTACTCTGTCTCTCTCTTGAGAGTACTGCACTCAATTTTGTTCCGAGCGATAGATTTGATTGCCAACTACGTTACAGGAAAAGTTGCAGTGGTAGTAAAACAAGTTTTAAAATTGTGTGTGTGTGTGTGTGTGTGTGTGTGCGTACATACCTCTTGGAAAAGCTTGTTAGGAGCAGCAACAGCTTTGGTCTCCTCCAGGTACTGAGCCCACGTCCACTGCTCTGTCTTACTGTCTCCACCTTCACCAAACAGACACTATCATTTATTACATTTATAAAATAATTTATTACAACTTCCAACTAATGGAAACAGTCAGAAGAAGAGAATTTAATTGTATTGCATGTGAGATGTAGCGGAATTTTAAAAAAAAATCAATCCCTGCTCTGAAACTCCAACATTATATCTTCTATACACTCTACGTACTTCTCATTTTCGACCTTGCGTGTTTTTTTTTTTCAAAGTAAGATATGTAATGAAAGGACAGAGAAGGACATACAGCTGCTGGATGAAGTAACAAGATGATGCAATTTTATGTGCAGCAGCTTGACAATAAATAGTATGGAGTGAAAGACGATATGAGTCCAACAAAACCACCGATGCAAGAAATAAATGCTCCAACCTCCTCTGATGTGTCGGCCCTCAGCTTTAGAATCATCCATTTTCTCATCCTTCAAAAGAAAATACGAGAGAGCACACAACAGGAAACGATGAGATGGTAATCACGCATAAAAGCGACGTTAAACTGAAATAGCAACGCGGTTCCACCGTGCCCTCGATGTCCGAGTCTTCCTCAGATGGACTCAGGTACTCCTTCCTTTTCCTCTTCCTCATGGGCTTCAGGTGATCGGGGTTGAGGGAGACTCTCCCGCCTGCCGGCACCTTCTCCACACCAACGCTCCTCCTGAGGTGCAGGGAATGAAAGATGAGCTTATGCACGTGGAGCGAGGCGCATAAACATAAAGACCGAGCAGCGGCGCACATACTTGTCAGTGATGGGATCTCTGCGGAGCTCCTCTGTGTAGGTCCTCTGAGCTCTGGGATTATGGTTCTGTTGTCCTGGATCAACCTGGACTTCAGCTTTGACCGGCACCAACCTCTCTGGCTCCACGGCCACGCCCCTCCCAGAGCTGGCAGGAGCCGACGCATCTGACACACACAGGGCTGCAGGTGAAAACACGCCCGTCTGCATCTTTACTGAATATTCTGTGACTTTTCAAAGTTTCTCAGCTGGATTTTAAATGTTTACAAAGAAATCTGCAGCTGCAACCTCTTCACTTGTAAAGAGAAGCTCTGCTACAGCTGATGTAATTACCACTCATTTATGTTTAATACACACACACACACACACACACACACACACACACACACACACACACACACAAAGATGATTGAAAAGCCCATGCTGTTTAGTACAGGCTGTTTTAACCAGCATGACACGTGTA